>CABFOQ010054137.1:46262-60591 GCA_900660455.1 Gephyroberyx darwinii
ATTCTGTATGTATAGAGTAAAATGTACTGCTGCACTTGGCATTAACCAATTCTTCAAAATGTATTCCATTTTTGATTAAGATAATGCCACAGTGACAGAGTTCAAAGCTTGGATTGTTACAGCTGCAGATATGGACAGAGACCCACCAACCCCCAATATTAGAAGAGAAATAAAGGGAGGAAGGGAGTGAAAGCAGAAAAGGCAGTGAATCCCAGGGCAGTCCTAGTTAATTACTGGGGTACATGTGTGATAAAACACCGATATACTTCTGAGGGACATTATTTCTGTCAATACCTTCATCGTTGTTTTCAGAGCTCATTATAACATGCAAACGAATACCTCCTGGACGCAGCCATCAGATACAAAGTCCTAACACTTTATATACAAAGGTTATTGAAGGTTAATACCCAATATGGTAGCAGATTGGTGTGCAGAGGCTACTGAAGGTTGAACCCCCAGCATTTACATTCACAAGCTTCGCCATCACACTGAGAATGTGCTATGTATGATGATGGCTAAATGGGGCAAAGAATAAGAAGCACATCAGAAGTGATCATTTCCCATTATTTTGCCACCTCTTGTATCTCTGTTTTGGCAGTCATATTAACCACGGGAAAAAAAAGTGTTTTGCTTATGATGCGCTTGTACCTTGAAAATGAATGTCCTTGCTTGAATAGCAATTCCTGGCAGCAGATAGCAACTATCACATGATACATGAAACAAAAGTAATTAATGTCTTCAGTAAAGTCTGACATGTGTGCATGTTGTGTCATTTCTATACCACCTTATAATGGTGCCAGTGTGTGACTGTGTGGCAGTATCACTAAATATTAATTAGCCCTGTCTTTGTATCTGATTACTGACATGCCTGAAGTAAGGGTGATAAAAATGGCATGCAGTTTATCTGCTCCCTTCTCCTTTGAAATAGAAGGTGTAGATAAAACTGGTATCATGAGGTTCATGCGTGGTGAATCATGTCCACAGTGTTTTCTCTCTTCCGAAGTCAATAGGCCTGTAACGTGAGCACAGCACCGGGCTGTCCCCAGGCAGGCTGACTGAGCCCGCTAATGAAAACAGAGGAAGAGAGAGGGAGTGAAAAAGAGACAGAGAGTTCTGTGTGTCTGAGCAAACACAGGAGGAAAACCTTCAAGGTCACCGTCAGAGAAAAAAAAGAGGAATGGAGCATGAGGGAGATAGAAGGAGTGATTGAGAGACAGGGAGGGAGAGGCTGCGGAGATGGACGACGTGATGATGAGATCAAGAGTCTGGGCTCAAACAGAAAATAAAAACAGAAAACTTTTCTGTCGTATTGCTCTTTGTCTGGGGCCAGTACTGTAAGCTGAAATATTTTTGGCCACTGTGATGAAATTAAAATATAATAGTTTCCTAAATATTACTTTATTTTCAAATACGGTTTTTCAGCTGCAGACTAATCTTTTTAAGTGCAGAGGATTACACAAGTTTTATGACAATAAAACAATGCAGCTAGAGATAAAAAATGTCGACACATTCCATTCTGTTGGGCAAACACATAGAATTAGGCTATGTTTCATTTTTATGACTGTTTTAACATTACTTTATCAATAACAAATCAGACATTTTTTGATAGCTAAGCACTCAAAGTAATAGGCGACGGAGCAATCCATGGAGCATGCTAAAAGTGTTGAAGTGAAATGGGCTCTGGCTGCACAGCAGTGTAATGGGAAAAGAAAAAGGAAGAGGCCTGTCATAAGGATGTCAGAAACTGGACTGTTCCAGAAATGCCCAAGTGTGGACGTACACTCAGGCGTGACGCTACAGCAAACCTATTATCTACTATTCTGTCACTTTGGCTTTTCCACTACAAACTTGGGACCAGATTCAATTTCAACACCAGAGACGTCTGGTTCCCTGACCATCTCACTAGCGCTCCCTCTCTCACCCTCACTGGGTGGGTGTGTCCCCTCAGGGAGGAGATGGTGCTTTTTACAGCACTTCACTCAACCTTAAAAAACACTTAGCACCAGATTCAGAGTTGATTTTTTTCCCGCTATTAAAGGCGTCGCTGCCACCGCTACTCAAAATCTGGCCTGCAAACAGATATACAAAGTTTGTGGAGTATGCAACTGTCAAGAAAGATAACTGCCCAAATGAAAACTTTTCAGGGGGTGCAGTCAGCCGGCTTTCTGGGATTTGTGCAGGGAGTATGTGATGTGGGTATGAGATGTTTGTGGTGTAGCAAATAGTGTATTCAAGATCACAATCCAGCGCTAGTGAGCTTATCATTAAAATTCCATCACAGATAGGGCACGGGAAGGGAGGCAGAAGAAACAGCCAAGATCTAAGAGAGGGAGGCCTCACATCACAGACTGAGTAACGCTAGCTCCAGCCCTTGCTTTTGATCTCTTCATTTACCTGGACGAGATCTGCCTGAAAAACACAAAAAAATGGGCCTGTCAGCAATGCAAAGCCAACTTTCGTTTGACGGCGGCCTCACTCCCGGCTGTCTGAATGTCTCTACCCAGACCCCCTCATGATCCCTATCCATGCCACTATGCCACTCAGTGGACCAAAGGAAGGCTGCTCTCAAAAGACCTCTCTGGTTTCCCAGACATAGGAATGCACCCATAAAACATCCATGCACATATACACAATAGAAACATATACACACACCTACCAAGGAACATGAACAACCACACACACCACCCTCTCTAGCTCTTTCATGTGTATCATTTCATTTGATGCTAGGGTCAGTGTCTGAGGCTGGGACAGTCCTCCCTGGTCAATACTTGATAGCTGAAAGAATCTCTGTCTCAGTTGTCCTTTGTTTACTGGAGTTGATGTTTCTCACCTCTTTTTCTCCATGGCTAGGTCTGGCTAGAGGCTCTGAGAGCTCAACATTTCACTCTATCAGGCTTTTGCCAAGAGGGGCCTATGTGTTCAGTATTAAACTCACAGTGGAGAATTAATGAAAGGATGTAACAGATCAAACCGGAGGACTCCAGGGCCTCTCGCTCTCTTCAATCAATAGACAGGGTAATACCAGCAAGCAGCAAGAGGCAAATGAGGACATACAAATAAACAGAGACATCCACTTACTTGTCTGTACAACTGTGACAGAACCTACACGCTGCACACATAGCAAACTGCTAAACAGCTTTCACTAAGGCTGGTTATGTTATTATATCACACTATGCTGGGTTGAGTATGTATGCAGGAACAGATCAATGCTTACTATGCATGCATGCCAAATGCACAGCCAAGCATCATTTAAAATGGATGTTGTGGTATTCACTGAAGTCGTATTTGCATCGGTACATAGGTGACTTTAGTTTCAAGTTTAGCCTCTGTGGGTAATGCAAGTGTCTCTCCAGAATATACACAGTCATACCCTGACTCAATAAAAGCCTGTTTCTGGGTTTCTCTGCTGGTGTGGCCAATTAGTGTGAAATTTGGTGACAGAATTGTGGAGGAGCTTGGACAGTCCTTGTGTAATTATTGATCTAAGTTTACTTGCCTCCTCGGCTACATGTGGGGAGAGGACACACAGTACAGGGTTGTTCTCATACAGAGTCTAATTAATAGTGACATAATCTGATACTATAGCTTAAAGTTGTTCAGGGTGTCTGATCCCCCCCCCCGCTAGTCTGTGGGCTTACAGCACTGCTCGTTGCACTATAATTGCAACGCTTTGGCTCGGTGTCACAATTAGAGTGGAAACCGGCCTTATTATATCCACTGTTATAATCTCTGCCAGCCCCTATTTACCCTAGCTCTATTTTGGTTTCTTTTCTTTTGACACTGTGCCAATCTGTATAGAACACAGACACTACTCTGTGTGACTGGAGGCTTTTAATAGGGGGGCCATGCACTGTCATACAATATGGATTTCTGCAAGACAGGTGCAATAATTAGTGACAGCAGCATGAACATGTGGAGGGACATCTAGTAAAGAAAGAGCTGTGATCTAACATCGATATCAGGCATCTTGTCTCCGGGAGGTTATATTAATTTAATAGGGCTAAATATGGTAGATGCACAATTCCCTTAGGTCACTGAAATGCAGTATATGTGCAAATTGTCACTGGGCGTATGTACAGTAGTTTCTTGAGGGAGCTGGGCCCTTCTTCTGACAGAGGCCTCACATTCTGTGACAAGCCCCTATTTATCTAGCGGGTCTGAGGAGGACACAGGTGGACCTCAGGAGCAAAGTCATTTATAGAGCAGCGTGAAAGAGCCTCTTCTTAGTTTCTTGTTAGACCCTATGGTCACACAAAAAACGCTGTGGGAAAAGCACACAATGCATGCCGAAATAGCATCTGACTTCAGTTCACGATTTGTGCCGCATCTCCGAAGAAATGCTAACCAGAGTCTTTCATTTCGACCTCTCTCTGGGATTACTTCTAACCAGTCATTCTCTGAAGGCTCCTCTACAGCGCTTCAGCCAGAAAGACACATAATATTTATCAGAAGAACAGAGGAGCTGCACAGAAAAAAGGGAGAGACAATTTAAGTGGTGTCTTTGATAAAGCGGTGTTTTTGAAGCGCAGCCCATTTAGCTTCAACAGGACAAGAGGAAATAAGGATGGGAAAGAGTGTCTCGCGACGGTGCTTCACATCAATACACACCGCAGATACCTGGATGCCTCCCAAACAGAGAAGAGACTCTAAACCCCCCCTCCCTCCTCCCTTTAAACTTTTGCTCTTTGATCTTCTCCCTCTTGAATGTAAAGACTGTTACCGCCTGCACCACAGAGAGTTCAAGCACCCCACACCCCACACCTCACTCACCCACTTCAATATCCACACTATCTGCTCCCTCACTCTCAGTAAACTTTAGAAAGAGGGCAAAGGAACTTTTTCCTAGGTAACAGATAGTCATCTCTACTTATGTTGCGAAACTGAAGTGCTGTGCTGCTCTGAGCTGGTACAGTAGTAGGTCAGCGGTTTGATAGCACCACTTACCGACCAACTGACCGTTTTTTTGCGTGTTTATCTGCCTCTATTTCTCCGTATTGATCTATGCTGTTTGTCTTGGACTATCAAAGGCAGAGGTAATACGGTTTGTTTTTACTGAGATTTCTTTGGCCTAGGCCAATTAACAGGGCTCTAGCAGCATCAGTAGAGGGCTAAATGAGACCCACGGTACCAGTGAGATCCGGGAAGAGCGTTCACTTCAGATCTCGCTTCCTTTCCACTGTTGTTACATCTATCTTAACTCTTTCTTCCTTTTCTTTCAATTTGCTGCATTTATTACACAAGACCTTGGTGATGTGCATTGGCTCATGTCTTCTATCATTCAGCCTTAGCTGGAGATATGCACTTGACAATTTTGCTTTTTGTAATATCTACAATATCCATTTGTCTTGACTGTGATTTGAGGCGCCTTTGATATCTGGTGCATCCATTTTTACGCATACTGATAGTCTATTTCAAACAATTCTCCATGGTATGTTCTACAGGGATACTTTTTTGGTGTACACAAAACAAAAACGCATATTCTGACATGATGTATAACTAACTGATGAGCTGTCTGATGTATAACTTCTCTGGATTTGTTTCAATTGTACAAGCATTATTGCTTACTGGGTCTTTGATTTAAGAATTCAATTGTTGAAAGGGAGGAAAATGAAGTATTTCTAACATAAATGACTTCAATTTGTTAATTTTGATATCCAGTCCAAGACAAAGAGCAGCCTTGAATAGATTTTCCATTGCAGAAATGTAGATTATATTTTCTTTTCACAGATCTTCAAACACCTTGGATTGGTGATATGTAAGAGAGCCATATGCCAAGTATTTTTTATCTCCTCTGTTTATTCACACTTCATACATCTTATTGAACCTCATCAGGACCTTGAGCTGAACTATTTTTTTTCCATTTATTCTACTCTTCAAACAGTCTTACTGGGGACTTTGTGGTTGAAAGGTTTTCATAAAAAAGTATGGGAATCATTGAAATACAAAGCGGGAAAACAAAGTGTGTGACTTTTTCTTTCTGACTTTTTTTTCCTGGGAAAAATCCATGGCAGTTGATGCTTTTTAGAGGCTAAAAGGAGCCTGCAGCCCGGGGTTGGCAATCTGTACAGCAGCATGTCCCGCATTTTTCTAAAATGGTCAATTTCAATCTGTTCTCTTTTGCCTTGTTACCAGTTCACTTAAACAACCAATCATGTTCACATGATTAGTTTCAAGACTAAATGTATTGTGCGTTGCTTCCGTACTCTGTATTGTGTTAGACTGCTAGTACACTTACCAACTGTATGTATGACCAATGGTTAGCATGAGACATTTTAATGGCTTTTCTTTCTCTCAAATTTGCAAGTAGTTTGATAAAAACTGTTGGCTTGTCTTTTATGAATAGCTTGGTTCCATTAGATGTTCAGCAGCAGAGCAGTGAACACTTGGCAGGGCTGTGTCTTCTAACCACTAATATAAAGTAGACACAGCGGAGTGGTTTCACCGGCCTCAGCCAACTGGAGGTGGGTGACAGTTAGGGTTCTCCCGTCCCATGAGAACAGAAACTGTTAACACAGCAATGGCTCCAGCATTGCTGAGTGGCACCAATGGGAGGAGGGGCTGTAGTGAGAGGACTCACCTCTCTCTACCCTCCAGTTTCCCTCATCGAGCAAAAAAGCTTTCTCTTGTCTCTTGGTCCGGTGTAATGTACGTCAGGATCTCTGGAATTCAATTACTGTTCGCTTTTAGCCGAGCCCGTAATCTTCCCCGTTCCAGTCATGTGCTTGGGGTGCCAGCCAGTGTCACACACTTTTCCCAAGATGATTCCATTTTTGACCAGCCAGCGAGGGCACAAACTGTGTATAGTTGAACTACAGATCTGGATCCATTCAGTCCACCATGTTGCCTAAACCCAATCACATTACGTTTGAGGAAATGTCACTATCAACTGTGGGGGTATAACACTGTACTCTCTAATGAGCATTCAATTAAACAGAGAGCACCCACAAGGCAAGCTAGGTCCAGTAAGCCCAACTGAATGTTTTGCAATTTATACATTTCCTTCTTGCAGCTCCACTGAGGTCCCAAATCAACAATCCATAATGTTTCTAACAAAGTGATGAAAAAATAAGAGTTTACATCCTTTCCTTTGGGATTATGAAAGTGAGCAAGGTGCATTGTTGCTCCAAGTAGTTGGGAGAACACATTAGACAGAGGTGGAGAGGGAAAGGAGGAGATGGAGGGTCTGCGGGTCATTGCCATCACCTCCGACAAACAGAGGTTTTGTTTAATTATCAAGCGTTTACTTTCCTGTCCCACATGTCAATCTCCTGGACCCCAAAAAATCTGACAGACTTGTCAGGTACTACACTGTGGCCCCACGCTATTAACTAGAGTCAACAGAGCAATGATCTGTGCCTGGTGCGCCTGTCTTGTGATGGGTGAGGATCTGTTCCCCCCCACCTGCGTCTCCTGTCTGCCGGAGTTAATTTATCTGGGTGATAAGCAGGTGGACGAGGGGAGGAGAGGCCCTCAGACTGAGCTCCACTGTCAGACCTGGCAGACTGAGTGACAATGCTAATAGCCCGGTCCCATTAACCTCACCACACGCCTCACCTTTATCTACCACACAAAAGACTGTTTGTTTGCTTGTTGGATGATAATATTTACCTCGTGATTTGGCAGCCCCAGACATGACAAATATATTTGTTCATTTTGAGAAGGCACCGTGATTCAGGGGAGGAAGTACTGAAAGGAGACAGCGCTCCCTTCAGCTCCCAACAGCTTCGACCTGTGATAAGGGGTAATGTTCTCAGTATAATCTGTTACTTTTAAATGAAAGAATATTCTGGCCTCCTAGTTCCTTTTAAACTTTAAAATGAACAATATCCTCATCTCCTCCTCCTCCATACTTTTGGCTTCCTACTACGCAATACAGTCCAGCGACATGAAACACAATGTATCTGCAAGTTACATTAGTGCATTCAGGCTGTTTATTCTTATCTCAGGGCCATGGTCCTATTATAAAGGAGTTTGCTGTTTGTAAATGGACGCGTCCTGTGGTGAGCTCTGTGCTCAGTCCTCTGGTACCAGGCGCTAGACTGAGAGATATCGCTTTAATTGGAGAGTTACTGATCCTGCAAGGCATTTGGATGCCAGACGTTAGCATCAATGTTTCTCGCTGTATTCTGCTGCGCAATCACAAAAATGATATTGGGGGGACAGCAGGTGATCCATAAAAGCTGTGTTTTAAAGCCTTGTTAATTATTCCTTCAGAAGCCTAATGAACAATGGGGATAAAACCCTGCGCGGGGCAAATCTATTTGCGGGAGAGGTACTTTATACTTCAGATACTTCAGAGCCTTTACCCCATGTCATCTGACAAAATGGGTCACACACACCCACACACATACAGGCTTTGTGCTTTGATCATGGACCGAACTGCATCTGGTGCAATATTTAATAATCATGTACACTCATAAGGACGTGCTGTTTGGATATAAAATATGTGCTCCCAATGGTTTCTTCCATGCATAATGAGGCAGATGCTGAAGATGATATAGTTTGGCACAGAATTTCAATATGCATAGATTATGTCTTTTCTGAGTTAGCAGCTGTTGTCTGGGTGTGGACGTAAACATCACTTATGAATACTCTGTTATTCTTAACTGGGACCCCTGCAGTCTGGAATTTAGTTTCAGCGTAGTTTATCATATTTCCTCGTGTGGAGCAGACGTCATATGCTGTCTTTGGCTGGAGAGGGCTTAATGCGCGGCAAGCCTGCCAGCTCTTTCGCTCCATAAGAGATATGAGAAGAAGGAGATTAGCTCAGCTACCCATCCATGACCTTGATATTACGATGAAGACGGATAAGAGCTTTCTTCCTCCACCTGCCCAAAGCCTGCAAGGCTGTTTAAACAGCGGGCCAGGCAGTCAGTGCTCATTCAAAACAAATGTCTTCTTCCGAGGGTTCAATTTTCTCAGCCGTCCTATTCAACCTCCTAAGTCAATTAATAATGCCATCCCCCTAGCAGAATGAAACAAATGTGGGCTATCTATGGGAGCCTGAGTAGAGAGATGATTGTGGAGGGGAGAAGAGTTTAAAACAGTGGCTATAGTATGTCTGACAAATCTTTTTGAGAAATACTTCATTTTCATGTGTCCACGTGGTCAAGCTGCCTTTGATGTCTTCAGAGGATCATGACTGGAGCACAGCACATAACGTCACTGTTCACTAGTGTCTGTCTTTGTGACAAACAAATCGCTAATTCCTTTCTAACAATATCATGAGATGACTAAACTGTGCTTTAGCGAATACATACTATCTGAACCCAAAGAAGAACTTAAAGCAACTAATAATAATGAGCAAGGCAGAAGTGATCTGCACTTCTTCCTCACCTAACCATCCTCACCTCAAGAGCCCTGCAATCGCTGACTACACCAAAAAAGAAGGCTGGTTAAATTGCTGCTTCCCTGAGCAGGCACAAACATTTCATTTATGTTACAGCACTACACACCATGATGGACTCTGCACTTCATGTTAATAATGAGAAATGAAAAGTCTAGTGATGATGATAGCGTGGTGAGAGGATAGGGGACTTATAATCTTATGTTCCTTTTGTGTCTTCTCCAAGAAGTGCACCACTGAAAGGGCTTTGTTCTGCCTCTGCAGTTAAACACATTATTGTATATGATCTGCACAGCCTACTGTGAATAACCAATCGCCATACAGGCTCCCTGCCTGGTCTCTGACTGGCTTCACGTAAAGCTGACAGTTGAAAAACAGATGTCTCTAAAATAGTGCAGCCACATGCTTGCATCGCAGTAGCACTGCTTGTCATTTTAGCTCTCATTGGTTATTCGGCCGAGATTGCATGACTACTGGCTCGCTCATTACCGAGTCTCACTAAAAGCACCTGCAATCGTCCACTGTGGGCTAGCATGTCATGGAGGAAATGCTGAGAGGGCATAACTTTCTTTTACTGGAATACGCTGAAGGTTTTAAAGAGATGGCATTAGGATATAATGAGTAAAAAATGTCTCTCTTACAGTGGGCCAAGGGGCTGATGGGATTTTCATGCTAGACTGAATCTCAGATGCATTCTGTGGATAGCAACCACTCAGATCATATGTGATTGTTACTGATGTAGTAGTTAGCTAATAGCTGTTTCCGTATTTTGAAATAGAGTAGCTGCCACGAATTCTGGAGCTGTGGTTCTGAGCCTTTTTGGATGCCAGGACACGCGTTAGCAAGATACAGGAATCTAAGAATGAGCAACGCATGAATGTTTGAAATGTTTGAATATTTGTTCAGAAAGTCGGAGTAGCAAATTACAAAGAGCTGCGAGACGGGGTCCACAGTGTACATTTAACATTTGATCTGAAGCTACATCAGCTACGTCACATGTAATTTGTTTCACACTGATTTTTTTGTTTCTATTATTATACTAAATTGTATTATTTGAGAAAAGATATATCTGACTTCACTCCACACTTCAACATTTAAGAACCACTGGTTTACGCAATAATGAGCATTTACGTGATATTTTTGATCATTGTTAATTAGACCATATTTAGGTATGTACAATAGATATATTGCAGACTGTAGCTTAATTTGAGTTCAAAGAGAGAGGGACTTTCTAGAGACAAACAAAGGCTCTTCATACAAGTATGCTTAAGTAAAATAGTTTTGAGGGAGGGCTGAGCTGTGTCCCTTAAAAGACCCGGTTCTTTAAGCTCCTGGATTTGGCTAATAAAGCTGAAAATGCCCTTTGACCAATAAGTGAACTGATCTTATTTTCAGAGAAAGGCTGGGGCTTCATACAGTATGCAGGCGCAAATGCACTAGAGGCTAAAAAGGAAAAAGAAGTGTAGGAAGAGAAAAGGAAAAAGATGAAAGATGAGAGAAAAAAGAGGGGGTGAAGAAAGGGAGAGGTACAGAGGAGGGGTGTAGATGGAAAGCAGGGCGTGGAGGCGGTGGTGTGCCAAAGTTAACCACTGATCCATGCCGAAACAGTTGCATTTGATCACAGCAAATCTCAGGCTTGGAGCATAAATACATAATAAACAAAAATTAATGGAGGCAAGCGCCATGCCGTGTGTTTCATCTGTCTGTGAGTTACCACTACAGTGACTGGAGCAGGACGGAGGCATCCATATGGATGCTGCTTAGAGAACAGACTTGTTAACATATCTCCTTTGCCACTACTAGCAAAGCATTACAGAGATGGAAAACATATCAGCCACGTTTAATAACAACAATATGAGACTACATAGGAGGGATTCAAAAAAACAGCAAAATATGATACAGCAAAATGTTCCCAGCCAAGCACGATGTTGATGCCAAATTGGATCAATATCTTCGGGTAACTCTACTATGTAGTGCACAGCACTTACTGTAATGTGTTGTTAAGGGTACATACAGTAAGTCTTCAATAGCTCATAATAAAACAGTGATACAGAGAGAAACTCTCAACATATATTCAAATAAAGCAAACATCCTGACTTGACCTAGTCTAGCAGAGGACTTATATTCCACCGTAACAATTGAACATTGAAATGTACTCAGCAGAGAGCTCTGGAGAAGCAGGACTCAGAGCTTACATCTGAATTCTATGACTTGCAATTAGAACAACCATTTTTTCAGCAGAAAACACGAAGAAGTCAAGGATGATGAATTAGTCTAATGATTCCACAGTAATATTGCTCAGAGACAGAGCTGGAGGAAATTGCTGTTCCCAAATGAAGGGCCTAAAATTACTCCTTAAGATATGGCTGAACTTTTGCCATTACATTCTCTGTTGCCGTCATTATTCAATGAACCCCTTGTTTGTGCTAGTATCAGTTGGTTGGTTTCTTTCTGCCTCCCATGGTCACCAGCTCTCTCATTCCTTCTTTCACCTTCTCTCTCGTTTACCCTCCCCTGTCTGTGATCTCATGCTATAACAAGCACACAAAGCCCAGTGGGATGCTAATGCTCACTGCCACCACCACCCCCCTCTCTCCCTCTAACTGTCTGCTTGTCACATATGACTGCCTCATTCGAGTCAAGTCTGGGGTGTGATGGAGGAGATATGTATTGTATAGGCAGTCTCAAAAGGCTGGGCTCTACAGTGGAAGAGTAAGGGCAGGGCGAACATGATAGAAAACACAACACACGCACACACACACACACACACACAATGCCATGCGGCCTCAGGGGTGAAGGGCACAGGACTCAACCCGGCAGTTCAGTGGTGAACGCTAATTAGCGCACAGCTCTGACCTTGACAGGCTATCCTTTCTCCTCCATCAGGAGTCAGTTGCCACAATGCAATACAAACTGAAAGAAAAGCCTCAGCTGAATGAGATCTATTGATGGAAGGGTGAGCAGTGAACAGGCAGGGAGACCAGCATCAAAAGCTGCCACACCGCTCGCCACACTCCCTGAGCAACTTGCTGTGACTTTGGCTTGTTGCACCCTCATTTGAATGCATTGGAAAACCCTCACAATACAAAAACCATAACCTTGATAAATAAGGCTTGTGTGTTTCAGGCCGTGCCAGTCTGCACTGATCTGGGCCTTTCAGCCCACTCTGCGTGATTAACAAAGGGAGTAACGTTTTGCCTGAATAAATTAGAAACTCCACTGGCTATCCGCTGTGGAGGGTGGGGGAGACGGAGAAACACAGCCGGTACATCTTTGTTTATAGACTCTCTAAAGGTCCCGGTAATTAAATTTCCACAAAAATTCCATGTTTACGCCACAACAAAGGAAATTAGATAAAGCACAGGGAAGCCGTAGAAATGAAATGTAGCTGTCACAAAAAACCCCAATGCAAAGTCCATCAAAGTTAATAAATGTATTAGAAACTGGCTTTCACATTTCTGATGCACAGTCAGCAACAAAGAAGGCACAAAAGATGTAGGCACCATAAAGCCTCCTCTCTCTTATATTTAATTCTGGCCAAATAAATGTGGTTTTTTTTCCTTTTATTTTGATGTCTACCAGTGTGTCTGCTATGCCAGATGACAATAGAACGGCTGGGGAACAATGACACCCCCGGATCAATATCAACTATAGTATAGTATAGTATAGTATAGTATAGTATAGTATAGTATAGTATAGTAAAATTAGGCCAGTGTAGTACAGTGTAGTGAAGTGTTGCATGTGGAAGGTAATAAACTGTAGTATAATGTAGTACAGTACACAACTACTACTAAATACTAACTAAATATAGTATAGTATAGTATAGTATAGTATAGTATAGTAGAGTATAGTATAGTATTGAGTTTGGTTGAATAAAATGCTGTAGACCCGTAGGGTGGTATTCAAAAAACAAGACAGAATTGCTTATCTGTTTCTATGAAAGATGCATCAGCAATGCTGTCTGAGGCACAAAGATATACATCCTAACTTGCTGCAACTATAATGCAGCATAATATTGTAGGCCTATAGTATGGAATAGTAACTATAGTATAACACAGGGTTGTAAGATAAAGTATGCAGTGTGATGCCGGGTGTGTAAATAGATACTAGATCGTCTGTAATTAATCTGCACTCTGTTCCTTTTTCCTGGATACATTTTTGCATTTATGACTTTTTCATAAGGGGCTTCATGTATGTATAATGGAAGCCAGAGGGAGCAAGGAAGAATGTAAATGAAAGAGTCAAGCTTGTTAGAAGGCCAGTTTGACTGTTTACATGCCCGACTTATCCTGGGTCGACCCTAGTTAACAATTCATGGTGGAAGTTTCTCTATTTTTTAGCCAATACTGAGCACAAACTGCATCTTGAGCCATTAGGTGTGCAGCCTGTCTCGGCGCACTCACTCAGCCCCCTTTTAAGCTGTCTGTTCCTCTTGTCCTCTTCCTCTCCTCCTCCCTCGGTTCCTGCCTTCTATGGGAGACCTGTAGGTCAAGGTCCCTGTGCCACAGATGTGGAACACCGAGTATTCAGGACAAAACTCCCCTTAAGCATCAAAACAGGTCAAGTGGTCCAACAAGGAAGACTTTGAAGAACAACTGGCATCTATATAAAGGAACACTTGTGGGCAAGCTGAATCTCATTATAGTTAAGAGTGGCAACACACAAAAAAAAATCAACAGATGAGTTTTAAATAACCTTTACCCTTGAGCAGGCTACTTCATGAGCTTAAGTGTGGCACGATAAATCACTTTATAAAAACAGCTTTTATCTGCTATCAGCCGAGATAACCAAAGTCTAGTGGCTGTGGTGGGTGCAGAGCTTGTGGGGAGCTTTTGTACAGTGTGCCGTGTGAGTCGGCAACCACATGGGAGCCGAGCTACGTCTGTGTGCTCAGCAGAGTACATCGGGCCAGATCAAGGAATGAAGATGGAGGATTGTGATGCGCGTGGGAGGGGTGGGGGGGGGTGGTCACGTCACTCTCCA
>CABFOQ010054141.1:0-11372 GCA_900660455.1 Gephyroberyx darwinii
TTTCAGCTTGGAGCCTACCTTGGCACCCCAGAAGGGTCTAGTTGGCAGACAAGACACATACACACACACACATACGCACGCACACACACACACACTCACACATACGCACGCACACACACACACACACACACGGGGCACCCTGCCTACTTTCCCTTATAACAGAGGTATGGTTATCATAGCCCTTGTAATGATGTGATGGTCTGCTAGCGCCTCAGCCTCTATGGATGGAAAATGTGAGGAGAGATTCTAGTAAAGGTCCAGTCTGATCAAATGCAAAACACAACCCTCCGAATCCCCCTCCACACACACACGCACACACCCTGTATCTGAAAAGCAAGGTGGGGAGATTGAGAGGAATATTTTCATTGTATTAAGAAGCTTCGTGTCGATCCTCTGGTCCTCGTCAAGCTTGTAAGCTCTAAGAGTCGAGTACCATCTCAAGGGATGATCGCTTTATCCTACTTGGAAAGTCTTCCTTCCTCCCTCCTCTTGGGTCCAGAGAATATACACTGTTCTCACACTGAGATCATAAGATGGAAGAATATGGTCAGGGTATGAAGAATGTTGATGGTGAACGGATACTCAGTTCACATTAATGCCACATCCTGGACTCTGTCATAGCACACAGTAGTTGTAGCAATAATAACTGGAAAGAAGAGGAAGATAGTGGGTTTGCGCTACACTGAAAAAATAAGGGTTCTCCAAGGGTTCTTTGGTTAGGATAGTGGTTCTATATAAAACCATGTTAAAAGTTATTTTAATGCTGTTGGTTTGGAGAATTTCATACATTCTGAAACAGATCTTCACAGCACCATAAAGGGTTCTGCTATAACACTGTAAGAAATAATAGGGCACTTCAACTCAAAAAATATTGATTTATACTGACTGAGGCTAATATGCCATTTCAAGGTATTATTTAATTCATTTTCAACTTAAATATCACAATTTTACAAACTTCCTCACATATGTTATCTAAACTAGAAGATAGTTAAAGGCTCACTGAACTAATAAAATAAGTTCACTCAGCAAATTTCTGGTCGTGTTGACAAGTTTTCCTTTGATAGATATCTGATGAAAACTATCAGTTCCATATGTGACCTGTCGGAACACAACTGAGCATGTTATCGGTAATTCCCTCATTTTCAGTATTACCCTTCGGTTCTATATAATACCAAAACATGGTTCTTTAGGCTTGTACCATAGCAGACCCCTCCATGCTGCTGTAAAAACCCTTTAAGAAAGGTTCTCTATAGCAACATGCTCAAATGGTTCAACATTCAACTCTAAAGAACTTTTCAAGCAATGCATGAAATGGCCCAAACCAGCAGTTCTTTATCAGTTCTTTATTCTATATAGAACCACTACCTTAACCAAAGAACCCTTGACGAACATCCCTTTTTCTGTGTATATGTTAAGACTGAAGTAATGCCAGAAACATACTCACACACCCACAAAACCATAGGTTCCTAGATTTCAGCCCATCATTCTTCACACTACGGTTCGAATGTGATTATCTAAATAGAGCTTCTCCCAGGAAATCGGACCTGGGCCTTTATTTACACTGTACATATTTCGGACCTTTTCAACCGTTTTACCTCTGTAGAGCTTGGAAATCTCATCTGACAGCCTGAATCCCTATCTGGGTGAGATCAGACACTAGTCATCAGAGCCCAGACCATCTGTTTACACCAAGACAAGCCACAGAGCTCTGACTCAGGGTTACCCAACACCGCCAGACAAGGCAGCTGACTCCTGCTGTAAAAACAGAGCTTGTAGTGTGGTAGCAGCAGCTTTTTCTTTTTCTGACCTGAGATAGTCTAAACAATAGGAATGTAGAGGGGGTCTATGGAAGTGATAGTTAAAGGTTTGGCCTATATATTAGTTTGCCAAAATCAGATATAGGACAATCAGTGTCTTCCACCTCTGATGTCATGGATATGATACAGGTTGTTTGATCCCACATTTCTTCTTAATAAATACTGCACTGGTTTTCTATGGGAAGCCCTTAACCCGAATTGATTGTAATGCAGCATTTTGATCAGATTCCACAGAAGTATGCACACATTATTGTTATTGTCCTGGGTTTCAAGAGTTTTAGAGTGCCATGGTCTAAATGCTGCATCAAAGGCTTTTCCCCCCTGGCAATAAATAAAAAAGTAGGGGAACCACTGGATTCAATCAAAAAAATATCAGCAGCATGTTCATGTGACTTTGTATGTGTTCTAATCTCTCAGTGTAGTTTAAACAGTATTATTGCCAGTCACAGCTACATAACACTTCCTCTATCAAAATGTATCTATCCAATCTAATTTACAGTGAGGTACTGTCTGTCACATCATCCGTGGTTCTCCCAGATTTGGTGTTACTGTGGGAAGCGTTGCGTGATTCATCAGATCTGTTTACTACTGCTGCTGTGTGTGTGTGTTTGTTCTTGCACTTCTATGCTTGTGAGGAAATTTGGTCCTCATAAGGATAGCAAGATGAGGAAATCCAAAGTGAGAACATTTCCAGTCCAGTCCTCACTTCTACATGAGGATAGTTTGGGGTTAGGTCTTGGGTTTAGGGTTGAGATTAGAATTAGAATTAGGTTTGGTTAAGGGTTGAGGTTAGGTATGTAGTTGTGAGGGCAATATTAAGGTTAGAGGTTGTCAACAGGTGAATGTAGTCAATGGAAGGCCCTTACCAGTAATACAAGTGTAATACAATGTGTGTGTGTATGTGTGTGTGTGTAAAACGCTCACTGGGGAACTTATCACAGGTTTGATACTGTCAGCGATGCTCGACAGCCAAACGTTTGAATTCGATAGAAAGAGTTATTGTTGCCTTTGTTGTTGGATAGCACCCAAAGGCCCCTCAGGAAATTCTGGAAATCAAGTTAAGTCACAAAGAAAGATGTTCTTGGAGGATATTGTCCATAAAGCAGATAGTTCTTCTAACAGTTGAGAGGATTTTTTCATTTCTTTTTTCATTTCTATTTCATGGAGTATTTTATATGAAAAAAAGCAAAACGTGAGATTTTTGTCATATACAGTAGCTACTGTGCAAAAGTCTTCTAAATTTGGTCTTAGATGTTTATTTTTTTTGTTTTCTGCATTAGTGTTTTACATTATTGCTCTTTATAGTAAATCTTTGGATATTTAGAAACTTTTCATTTAATTATTTTTGAAAGCACCTTCGCTTTACAGATTTTTTCAACATATTTTTAAGACTGTTGCACGAACGATTTAGTTATTCATCAACAAAACAAGGAAAAAACACTCTGTATCACACTCTTTATCCAATGAGAAAAAAGTGGTCTAACTGCTTTGCAAATTCACACATTTTTCTGAAATATGAGCAAATCTGAATATGTTAAGCTATAATACATATAGTGCTGGTATGTGTGTCCATATTCAACATATAACATATAATTCTGATGCTATCCTATTCACCTGTGGTGCCTCGCATTAAAACTATTCGTAATTACCGAGTAGAGTAAACAATTGCTTAGCATACTTGAGTAAAAGTAAAAGTTACATTTCACCCATGCCAGTACACTTAGATCAATGAAAATATTACAGTCAGTACAGTCAGTACAGCATATATGTATCATATATCAGTTGTATTTTTACTTTCCAAAAGCACATAATACCTTTCATATTACTAATTGAATGAAAGGATATATTATTTTTTTACAAAATCGCCCCGGCTTGTTTATGAATATCCATCACATAACTTACTGCAGACACAGCTTCTACCTGAATATCAAGCCTCATAATAAACAAATTTCCAGTGGGTCAGCCAACAATAACAGACATTAGCAAGCAATCGTCTCATTCCCCAGCTACATTATTCCCATACATTGAGTAATTCCCCCTTTGGCGTAATTGCATGTAAAAGCCATTATCATCTGGGTCCATGCTAATCATATTTTGAGGCTGGGCACTGGGGTAATTGTTGAACTTTCCGTCAATGCGTGGAGATAGAAATGTAATCCTGGCCCCGGCATAGCTGCAGCTGCTTCCCTTTTCTGGTCTGAACCCCTAAACCACTGCAGATTGCTTTTCACTCTGCACTAGTGGACTGTGGAGCAGAGTTAAGTTCATTTAGATGACTTAGAGTCTTATATTTGTTGCTGTACCTTGAGAGTTGGCACTTCACTCAGGATGAAAGATTGATTCCAGCATGGTTCGGTTACAGTGGAAAGAGAGAGAGAGAGAGAGAGACTAGCAGGCGATGAGAGGGATGAAGAGATGGGTGGAACAAAAAGGGAAGGGAGAGAGGGATGGAGAGAGAGAGGGGGAGAGAGGCTCCACAGTTTCATGTTAACGGTGTATGTACAGACAGCTGTCAGAGAGCAACTCGCTCTTTAGAAACACTTATAGGCTCATCAATCAAAAGACCTGCACCTGCACCAGTGTGTGTGTGTGTGTGTGTGTGGGGCGGGGGGTAGGAGTTACATGATGTACTAGCCCATGTAACTGTAAGTGTGTGTGGGCACATTTGAGTGTGAGATAAATTACATTTCGGGAAACTCAGTCATCTGTATTTACATTTCTTCATGCTCAGTTTACATCTATAGCATATGGCTTGTTGCACTTTGAATTTCCACCACTCGGCTCAGCTTTGCTGTTTCCACTAGTGTTTGACCGATATGGGTTTTTGAAGGCTGATACCAACACTAAAATCCTTGGAGCTGCCAACAGCTGATATTTTGTGCCAATATCTTTAAATTTGACAATTTTCATGCCAAAGAAAATCCAGAAAATTACAAGGATTCAGTGTTTCCCCCAGAATTGTCTTGGCAGGGTGGAAGAGCCTCTGAAACATTTAGACACTAAAACTCTCCATTCAAACCCATTATAATGATTATGATGATAATAATAATATTAATAATATAACATTATTGATGCATACTTGTGTGGAATCTGATCAAAAGCTTAGAATCAAATCAGATTAAGCGCTTCCGATAGACAACCAATGTAGTATTGATCAATTATACAATAAATGTAACCAAACAAACTGCATCATATCCATCATATCAGAGGTGGACAACACTGACTGTTATCTGATTTTTAAGAAGAAGCCAAAAACATCATTTCCGCCTTGTTTTGTTGCTTAGTAACAGCCGGGCTACAGACTTTTCCAATGATTGGCCAGCAACTACATTATAAATGTTCTAAAACAACCGCTGTGTGCAACTTTCCATAATTTTAATATGTACATGCAAAGTGTGAACAAATATATTCATACCCACTCAGACTCATGAAATATTCATGACATATGCAGTAATGATTCTGGCATCACATTGCTGGGGAAATGTATGGTCCCTACTTATCATGCTATCAAGCATATTTGGCCTTCAAATATATCATTTTGGGTCTTGAATCACAATCAGACAGGTTTGTAGTTTTCCAGTAGCTCTCTCTCTCTCCTGAATCCTGAAACAAGTGAAAGTGCATTGGAATCAAGTGGCATTATCTCACCTTCAGTCACCTCCAGAATATTTCACTTGTTTTAAAAAAAAGTTGATGAAAAATATATATGCAAGATCTCTACTGTTGAGAGGTTACATCCACATTGGCAATCAATCTACATGTCTCATGCCTCTGTCTGATGAATCAAACGAATTGAAGTGTTGTTCAAGTAACGAAACACACAAATTCTTCTCTCTTTTCTTATCACCTTTTCTGTACGTGCACACACACACACACACACTGGAGGGATACTGTAACCAGCAACAGCAAACAGCCATGTGTCTTGTCAAAGTGTCCTTGAGAAAGGCATACCTCTACCTGCTCGCCCATCATAAGTTGTTCTGGATGAGAGCATCAGCTAAATCCCTACATTGTCAAATGTAAATGTACATCTGCCGAGTCTGACTTGTCTGGGGTGACGTGATCGGATTTCTGTTGAGGAAAAAAACCTGCCAAGGTCTGTTTCTCATCACTCCCTTTGGTCCTTCACCCAAAAAAAGGTTGGGCAATATCAGTTTTCACAATATCGCAATATTGTCTCCATATTTGTCTCCATATTGTCTCCATATTATATACAATTTTATCACAGTATTGTGAAAATAATGCCCTGGAGATGCCAGTCGGTCATAGTGCTGTCTTTATATTATTGTAGATGACAATCTACAATACATTGTCCACAATGAGAACATAACCGTTTTCTTTTTTTTTTTAAATCAAATAAATTTCTACTCAGTCAAAACAAGCTTGGACAAAGCTTGTTTCAGTGTGATGTCATACTGAAATAAGGTTAATAGATTTTTGTTTTTTTAAGATGTGATGGAAATAGACCAGACAAGTCTAAACATGTCAAAGGCAACCGGGCTCTGGCCAAATAGTCTTATTACTCCAGCAACAAAAAGTCTGATATACACTACTATACCTCCAAAAAGACAAGCATGTTGTCTTAAGCTGTGTTAGTCAAGCAGAGCCTGATGCACAAGTATTTTTTGTGCAACTCAGGGCATCAATGGAAAGCTTCCGTACAAGCTGGTTCAAATCAGCTGGCTTTCCGATATCATCCGACTTCAACCCAGAGAACTGCCAAACAGCTGCAATAGCATTTCCCTTTTTCATTTCCCTCACCTTCCCTTCAGAGTGGCTGTTTCAAAGTTAGCTGACACTTGCCCGAGGGAGTAACGGTGTAATTACTACTAGTGCCACTCTTATACGCAAGAGTTAATAAATTGCAAGCATAATGCCGTATTTTGATTGAAATTGGAACATAAATGATATGATAAATTAATGGTCTGTTAATATTTTCAAGTGCCCCATTATAGGATAATATTGAGATACCACCCAACCCTACTAAAGAAACTATTCCCAAACACCAAACAGAGGAAGAGGAGAGGGACAGAGGTGAGGCAGAAGGAGGGAAAGGATAAAGAGGAGAGGGAATGAAGGGATGGTAAGGAAAGAAATGATAAAGAGAAAGACATACAGGGGTGGACAAAATAGCAAAAACGCCCGTGAAGAACATCTTTAACATTGAAGTAACTAATTGACATTTACTAAGACAGGTACACAGTTGTATACCAATTATCAATGTCAGCTTTAAACGACGCCTGCCAATCATCGCTTTTATATGTGAGCTAATAAAGTCCCAAAGAGGCCAAATGTTCTGTGCCTGAATTGCAGGAGCATCCATCACAAAAACTGCAAAATTATTTAACGTGGCAAGTGGAACAGTCTCGAAAATCATGACAACATCCTGTACTTCATTTTAAAGAGCCATAGAAAGGCAAACTTGGAAGCCTATGAAAGGGAGTTTACATCATATAGGGGAACTCTGCAATCTGCTCCTGATAAGGCAGATTAACCAGTATTCAATTAATGCCATCAGAGTTCAACTGCAAACCATTGAGCAATACAGCCTAATTTATCGCTTTAACCAGGACCAGGCTCTGTATGTGTGTGTGTGTGTGTGTGTGTGTGTGTGTGTGTGTGTGTCAGGAAGGGGTCAATGAAAGCCTTTCCTTTGTTCTGCCCTGCCATGTTGGGATACTGTCACCAGTATAGAAATATAAAAACCATGAGAATGACTTAAGCAAATTACACTCACACCACACACACACACACTGACAAAGCATCGGCTAATCATCACCCATCTCCAGGAAGCTCCCAGAGGTTACATAGCAATCATTGTCTGTTGAAAAGAGAGGGGAAGTGTGGTTTACTGATGAATCCCATGATCTCAGTAGCGTTCAGCACGGCGCTTTTGTGATGCGCCAACCACAATCATTTCCATATACATTACTAAAAGCCATCATAATGCCATGGAAATAGAAGTAACCTAATGTATGTCTGAGTGATGAGTGACTTTAACATGGAAATCCCATCCTATAAGCTTCTTCTACAGAATGTAACTGAACCGAATGAATGAGAATGAATGGACTTGGAGTTGAGCAATGAGAAAAGTGTGAGACAGATTAGCGATAGACAGAAAACTACTCTTAAAAAAGTTTTATATAAGCTTGTAATGCCATCAACCCGCCTGCCAGCCCACCTAAAATAATTTCATTAGTATTGATTACAATGGGCGAAACACTGACAACATATCAACTATAGCTGCTTCAATCTTTCAAATCTTTCAACTTAGTTTACTCAGTATATCTGTTCATTTTCATTTTAGCTTAGCACTATAGGAGATGACTGGTCTGCTACTGTACACACTAGCATTAATATTCTCTCCAATCCCTCCACTCTGTAATGGATTTTTTCTGTGTATTTTTAGATATTGCCCTTCCCCCATATCATCCCTCCCTACCTCTACAATTTTTGGTCTTTTTCCTCCATCAATTCCTCTCCTCTCTCTCTCTCACTCTCTCTCACCTTGTAATACAATAGAGCCTCAGATAAAGTTAACCAGTTCATATCCTGCTGTGTGATCACAACTATTATATCACCATCAGTTCCACCTCCAATGCTGCTTGAAAAATACCCACCGTTCACTCTCTACAAGCAGGCAATGTCATGCTGGATTTTGGCAAGGGTGGCAACCACAGCCGACCTAATAACACAGAAGCACACACACTCTGCGCATAGATGTAAGTATACTCGGCCTTTTCTGTGACGTTAAATAGATGTTAACGTCTGTAGTCCAGCATGACATTGCCTGCGTAAATGACGTCTGTAGTCTGATCAAGTGTAAATGCAATGCATCACTAATCCACATACAGTATAGCAACAACAGAAAGCAGATCCACCAAGGAAATACATTGAAGTCAGACAAGTTGTCAGGTAGCAACATCCTTGTCAAAAATCAGTTGTCAGGATGCTGGCGCGTAGGGAACAAGCGAGATGAAGTGCTAACTTTAAAGGCCGTAAATAGTATGAGAGGATGTGATGTCCACGGCAATCGGCATTTGGCGAAGCAAAGAAAATGTGATTTCAATGTGTGTACCAGAGACACATTTTAATGTCATCCAGCTAAATCATCAGTCTGGACACAAAGTACTTTTTCATGCAAGGTCTAAATGACTAATGCTGCATCCATATTGGGTATTCACAATACCAGCAAACCAGATGTTCATTTTCTTCAAAAGGAAATTTTAGTCAAAATCTGCCAACACTGGTGTAAAGTGCCGCCTTCCGTGCCTGCAGACCTAACTTAGCAACAAAAGTTTCATTTTTTCCAATTTCTGCCTCCTACGACAGCGGTAAAGACAAACCAGATTATGTTTGTCCACCTGTTCTTATTTTGTTTGACAGATCAGTTTTTATTGCATCAATGTGCATGGAATAGCCAAACCTCTTGTTTATCAACATCACCTTGGTAATGAGAAGGTTGTTTTTTAGGCCACAACACGAGCGTAGCAGTTGCGTCTATGTGTTTTGTCTATTAAGGGCTGGTGGAAGCTGCAGCTAGGTGATCAGTCACTGGCCAAGGATAGTTAGTTGGAGTGTTTCCACTGCCTCTCTTTATCATCATGACAAAACTGCAGCTACACCGCAGGCCCACTTAACAGTCAGTTTACTCTTGCTTACTGTACAGGGAGAAAACAGGCTCCCTATGGATGAAGCAATATTTAGAGGAGTTAATACCGGGCGAACACACACAGTAAGTCTCTCAATTCAGTTTCAATTCAGACTTTATAGGCTTGACTGTTTATCAGAAACAATATCGCCAAAGCAGTACACAAAATGCACATTTTCAAAAACCAACAAACAAACAAGAGTTTATACAGTCAAACCTTATTGAGATGATACAATACTATTCGATAGTACACAATGATCTATATGTAATAGAGATTACACTTCTCCTTATGTCTAACACAACTCATTTGTATGTATTTAAGTGCACATGCACTTATACACACACACACACACACACACACACACAGGAGGAGGAAAAGAAGGCTGCAGAGGAAGGAAGAGAATATGATAGTAGATAATATCAATATCTCTGAAAATGAAGTGAAATATGAATTGCATTGATGTTCACAAATACACATGTACATACACACAGATAGAGTTTCATTCTCACACCATGATCGGATTCTTTTCATATCACACAGTAGAAACCATTTGAATTCATGATGGAGTGTAATGCAAAATGCTCCACTTGCCAGTCATAGAAACTAAAATGAAAATAACATTCAGGACCTGCATCAGGGTGCTAGCAATACCACTGATATGAGACAGGAAGAATGCATCTGGTTGATAGCATCATCTGTTACAAAGACAAGAAAATAAAACTCGTCCTGTTGGTCTCTTGTTAAAGATCTCTCAGACTGATTTTCTGTAGGATACACTGTATGTATGGTGGAGATCACGACACAGCATGTTTTCATGCTTTCATTTTATCATTTATATACATTGCATGTATATCTTTTGAAACTGCCTTGCTCTATTTTTGTCTTCTGTCATAATGTCTGTGTGTCTGTGCCGTAAGTCTATCCTGCACAATTTGCGATAAATCGTGCACTAAAATACATTGAAAGCAACACATAGAATAAACCAATTTTTGTGGCGATGGTTTCATTTTTCTACAGCCATCATACTATGCATACTATACTATGCATACTATTAATTTTGTGCAACGTGTCAGGTTTTTTTTAAACGGTGGAGATCACATTTTGGAAGGAGACTCTTTATATGTGCTGTGGGGTTTTCCATTGAAAGTGCAGCGAGTAGTATTGGAATAAAACTGACTTTGTGTGTTTGAGTAAAGCCCTAAACATCAACTGAAAATAAAATGTCACGCACTGAGTTATCTGTTTAATGTTGGGCTGTCAGTAGGTGATTTGACATTGTTTCTAAACATGTCAGGAGAATACGGCTTACGTTTGTTATGGGACAAATCCATATGATTTTTAGATTGCCTGTATTAATGATTGCCATATGATTAATAGACGCAATAAATGAAGGACCACCATGATGAAGAGAGTGCAGAGAGAGCAGAAGTCATTTTTTATCGCAGCTTTAGTCAATTTTGTTGACAGTGAAAGTGACCACTGATCAACATTTCAGTATTGTGCCAAAAATAGACAGAAAGACTCATTTTTCATCAGATTAGTGTAAATTGTATATTTCATAAGGCCTTACAGGAAATGAAATGGGCCTTGTTCTCTGTCTTATTCTCTGCCGTATAAGGCATTGATTATAGATGACCGTATACTGTAAATGGGCCTATATGACATATTCAGTGTATAGTTGTTGATCTTTCAGCATATTGCATTCCTGCAAACATATCTTTATCTCTAATTTACTTTATTTTCTTAAACACAAACCCATCATGCATGTACATTATGCAGTAATAATAAAAATAGAATAAAAGACGGATGAGGTAAATTGGCTCTTTGCAAATCCCAGTGAGGGATGAGGTGATAGAGAAGACACATGGTAATATGGCTTCTATCAGCACAGAATATGTCTAAT
>CABFOQ010054143.1:0-12817 GCA_900660455.1 Gephyroberyx darwinii
CCCGGTAAGCTAACCATGGATACATCCAAAAAAAGAAAAGTTTCTGAGGAAAATAGAACGTTTAATGCTTCATGGACAGATTCATTTGCTTTCACTGCTGACGAAGCTGGTTTACCTGTATGCTTAATATGTGTTGAGAAATTGGCAAACAACAAAAAATCAAATGTTGAAAGACATTTCCAGAATAAACACACAGCCTTTGCCGAAAAATACCCAGCTGGTGATGAACGAAAAAGAGTAGTTTCGGAACTGCTGCGGAAAGCTGATCAGAGCAAAAATACTTTGAAGTGGATGAAATCTACAAATTCAAGTGATTCTGCTTGTTTTGTGGCAGCTCAGGAAATGACAGTCTTTATCAGTTTGTAGTTCTTTTATTTCATAAATGCAACAAACTACAGTTCTTATATACATAGCATAAGTGTAATGAAACTATATATGCGGTGTTATCTTCGTTATAGCGGTCAAATAGGTTTTGCGGCTCCAGTTGGGTTTTATTTGGTGGGAATCGCGCCCAAATGGCTCTTTTAATGCTGAAGGTTGCCGACCCCTGGGCTAGTCAGAGAACAGGCACAGGTTCAAAAACAGGTTGGCAAATAACAGGTCAGATACTCAGGCTATTACGTCTAGGCAAACTAAAACGTTCTGGCAGGGAATTGCAGGAACAGGTCTCTACTTATACTAAATGCTGAATACAAATTGCATTCAGGTGTGGAGACTGGAATTGAGTGAATCCTCTGATAGGCTGGGCAGGAACAGGTGACAGCAGGAGCAGGAGGGGGAAACTAGGTCTGTGGGCAGAGACAGGGAGACAGGCTATGAGGAAGAACTGCTGCCAGGATCCATGACAGTGCCCCCCCCACAAACGCCACTGGGCATTCTGGTGATTGCCTCTCTGTTCTCGGCAGAAGTCATCGATGAGGGAGTGTTCCAGGATGTCCCTTCTCTCCTCGGGGCCATATCCCTCCCAGTCAACCAGATACTGGAAGCCCCGCACACGACGACGCACCTTCAACAATCTCTTGACCGTATAGGGCTCGGCTCCATCGATGAGCCTGGGAGGAGGAGGGGGCTTGGATGGGGGGCGCTAGAACTGACAGGTTTCACATTAGAGACATGAAAAGGATGCCAGCTTGCGAGACTCCACTCTGAGGGGAAGGTCCCGAGTAGAGAGCCAAGCTCTCTGTCCCAACCTGTAATTAGGATCCTTAGATCGCTGGTAGTCAGCTTGGCGTTTGTACTGTGCAGAGGAACATGAGAGTTTATTCCTGTCCCTCCTCCAGGTCCTGTGGCACCAACAGACAAACTCTTGGGCAGAGGGAACACCCACATCAACTTCCTGGGAGGGGAATAGGGGGGGTTGGTAGCCAAGACAACATTCAAAGGGGATGATGCCTGTAGAGGACACAGGTAACGAGTTATGAGCATACTTAATCCATGGCAGTTGTTGACACCAGGAAGAGGGGGTTCTGAGACACCAGGCAGCAGAGGGATGTCGCCAAAAACTGATTGGACCTCTCTGCCTGCCCATTGGATTGGGGATGAAATCCAGAAGTCAAACTTACATTTACATCGAAGAGTCTACAGAAAGCCGTCCAGAACTTGGACGTAAACTGTGGACACCTGTCAGAGACAATGTTGACTGGAAGACCATGCAACCTGAACATATGATTGGTGGTGAGTTGGGCTGTCTCCATAGCAGACGGAAGCTTGGTTAATGGGACAAAATGAGCTGACTTAGAGAATCTGTCCACAATAGTAAGGATGACTGTGTTACCTTCTGAGGGGGGAAGACCAGTAATGAAGTCCATGGCCAGATGTGACCAGGGTCTCCGGGGAACAGGCAACTGGTGGAGAAGACCGGCAGAAGGTTTGTTGGATAGCTTATTTCAGGCACAGGATGTGAAAGCAGTGACAAAACTCTGAACCTCTCTCCTCATGGATGGCCACCAGAAGCGTTGTTTCAGGAAAGCCAGAGTTCATTGCATACTAGGATGACAGGTTAATTTGGACGCATGACCCCACAGCAAAACCTATGAGCGGACAGAATCAGGGACAAAAAGACAGTTTGGAGGCCCGTTACCTGGATCAGGTTGCCTCCTCTGGGCCCGCTGGACAAGTGGTAGTGGCAGCGACAAAGCACTCTGAGAATCACATCTGGTTCAGATGGGGTTTCAGGTGAGGAAAACAGGAGAGACAGTCCATCAGGTTTAGTATTTTTACAACCAGGGTGATAGGACAGGGAAAAATTAAAACAAGCAAAAAATATAGCCCTGCGAGCCTGGCGGGCATTGAGCCTCTTAGCAGTGTGAATGTACTCCAAATTCTTGTGATCAGTCCATACTACGAAAGGAACCTCTGCTCCCTCCAGCCCATGTCTCCATTCCTCAAGCCCCATCTTGACAGCCAAGAGCTCTCGGTTCCCTATATCAAAGTTACGCGCCGTGGGTGTTAAACGGTGTGAAAGGAATGCACAAGGATGGAGCTTCTTATCCTTAGGGGACCGTTGTGACAGGACTGCCCCTACACCTGTCTCAGAAGTGTCTACTTCTACCACAAACTGGAGGTGTGGATCAAGGAGAACCAAGATGGGGCCAGAGGTAAATCGTACCCTAAGATCCGAGAAGGAGTCTTCAGCTGCCGTGGTCCATCTGAAGGGGGCTGCAGGAGAGGTCAGAGAGGTCAACGGGGCTGCCAGCATGCCAAAACCACGGATGAACCGTCTGTAAAAACCTGCAAACCCCAGAAAGCACTGCAGCTCACGCCGGTTAGTGGGTCTCGGCCAGTCCATCACTGCCTTGACCTTGGCTGGATCCATCTCTACACTGCCTCCAGACAACACAAAACCCAGGAAAGAGACAGTAGAGTGGTGAAACTCACATTTCTCGGCCTTGACAAAAAGCTGATTCTCCAAAAGGCGTTGGAAAACCCGTGGGACATGCTGAGTGTGCTCCAGGGCCGACTTAGAGAAGATGAGGATATTGTCTAGCTACACAAAGACACACTGATTAATCAGTTACGTAACACGTCATTAACCAAAGCCTGGAATACAGCTGGGGCGTACACTGGGTGTATTGAAGGCTGTCTTCCATTCGTCTCCCTCCTTGAGTCGGACCAGATGGTAGGCATTACGTAGATTGAGTTTGGCGACTATGGTGGCTCCCTCTAACAGCTCAAAGGTGGTTGCCATAAGTGTCAGAGGATAGCGATTCTTTACGGTGATGTCATTATGCCCCCTAAAGTCAATGCATGGCCTGAGAGACAAATCCTTCTTTTCCACAAAAAAGAACCCCACTCCAGCAGGAGAGGATGATGGACGGATTATGCCAGAGGCTAAAGAGGCACCAATGTATTCATCCATGGCTTTCCTCTCTGGAGCTGACAGAGAGTATAACTGCCCCCTGGGGGGGGGAAGTGCCAAGTAACAAGTCAATGGAACAGTCATAAGGTCTATTTGGAGGAAGTGAAGTGACACGTGACTTAGTGAACATCACTTTCAGGTCCAGGTATTCCAGAGGACAGGTCGGGAAACTCCTCCTGGACAGGGGACACTGAGCAGACATCAAACATTGTGAATGGCAATAGGGCCTCCATCCCAAAATAATATTAAGGGACCAGTCAATGAGAGGCTTGTGTTTGGCAAGCCAAGGGTAACCTAGGACCATGGGAATTTGTGGGGAGTCGATTATATGCAAAGCAATCTCCTCCTGGTGGTTACCTGATATGAGCAGACGAACAGGAGAAGAGAGGTGTGTCACCTGGGTCTTGTCATTGAGAGCATTGGCCTCGAGGGGTGTCTGAATGGAGCAGAAGTTATCCCGATCTGTTTGGCTAAAGCAGAATCAATAAAACTTTCATCAGCCTCAGAGTTAATTAATACACGGGCGGTGTAATGTTTCTCTCCAGAACAGGGTAGCATGGAGAATGGCTCGGGCATAGAGGTGTTCTGTTGTGTAGTAGTGCTC
Source organism: Gephyroberyx darwinii (assembly GCA_900660455.1). NCBI lineage: Eukaryota > Metazoa > Chordata > Actinopteri > Trachichthyiformes > Trachichthyidae > Gephyroberyx > Gephyroberyx darwinii. The sequence goes on from CABFOQ010054143.1 coordinate 3,963, forward strand.
ACCAGTACCCTCTGACCTACTGGTGAGCCCTGTCTTTTACCAGACAGGAGGAGATGTAATGAACATCCCTGGCCACAATAGAGACATACCCTGGCGGCCACTCGGCTTTGCCTCTCCTCCTTGGTCAGGTGGGTCCGGTCCACTTGCATGGGCTCAGGGGTGGATGAAGCTGATAGATCTGGTGCTGCAATGGGTGCTGTGCTGAACACCTGAGGACGTAGCTGACAGTTGAACGTAGCTGATGGAACTGGTGCTGCAACGGATGCCGTGCTGAAGCCTTGATCTGGTTTGACCCCTCTCCTGCCAGTGTTGTTCGGAGTCGGTTGTTGATACGACTGGCAAGGTCGACGAGAGTCCTCAGGTCCCCAGGAAGATCACGGGCAGCCAACTTGTCTTTCAGAGGCTCGGAGAGTCCATTCAGGAAGATGTCAAACAGGGTGTCGTCATTCCAGGAGCAGGTGGCAACCAGAGTCCGAAACTTGATGGCATAATCGGAGACAGACTGATCGCTAGTAGTCCCTCTCCCAGCGACTGATGAGTAAAAAACTTGCCTCATCTCAGCAGTGAAAGTATCTAGACTGGAAGAGACTGGGATGCGGGTGTCCCAGAGAGCGGTCCCCCACTCTCGGGCTGTGCCCACCAGCAGAATGATAATGTAGGCAATCTTAGAATGGTCGGTAGGGAAAGTGGCAGGCTGTAGCTCAAAAACTAATGAGCACTGGGAGAGGAACGAGCGACAGGTTCCAGGCTCCCCAGGATAATGTTCAGGGGGTGGTAGTCCTGGCTCCCGAACTGGTGCACTAACAGCAGTGAGTGCAGCTGGTTGGGAAGGCTAGATAGCTGGTTGGCCTGTAGAATTCTGCAGCTGTTGAAGTTGAGAGCAAAGATTGTCCATGGCAGCAACTAGCCTCTGGACGTCCTGCTGCTGCTGGCCTATGAGGGCCCCTTGCTTCTCCATAGTGTGGCAGAGCTGGTTCAACTCTGCTGAGTCCGTGTTTGTCTAAATGCTGATTACAAATTGTATTCAGGTGTAGAGGCTGGAATTGAGTGAATCCTCTGATAGGCTGGGCAGAAACAGGTGCCAAGCAGGAGGGGGAAACTAGGTTGGTGGGCGGAGACAAGGAGACAGACTATGCAGAAGAACTGCTGCCAGGATCCATGACAATACCGCCCCCTTTACACACATTCACCATACCACCATAGTCTTGTGCTCTTTGAGGGGCTCTACTGAAGCAGTTGGTGATTCAGTGCCTTGCCCAAGAGCACTTCACTGGTAGTTGTAATTGGTAATTGTTGAGTCATCAACAACAATACTGATCAACAACAATACTGTATATTATGGTCATTTTGTGCTATGGGGCAGTAAGATCTTGCTTATTCCACCTTTAAATAATAAATAAATAATAATAAATAATTAAATAATTAAAAGACAGAGATGGGTAAATGAAATAATTAAAATGTAATTTTGTTGTGTTTTGCACAAATTGCACAAAAAGAGAAAACGGTAAGCAACGGATAGAGAAAGAGAGAGTGGTTAATGCTGTACCCATCATCCCCTGGGCCCAGAGCAGCTAGCTAATTATTTAACATCAGTTTCCCGCCATTGGCAGAGATGTTGTTCAGAGATAGGATCCACAGTAGGGATGTGTTCCTGTGTCTATGTCTGTGTTCATCTTTGCCTTTGCAAGATGATGAAACTGGAAACTGGTCATGTGGAAGAGATAAAGATTTTTGTATCCTTAATTTTGTTGATTTTAAACCAGATCAACTCTCTGCAGTATTTGAATTTTACATAAATTATAATTTTATTTAGTGATTTCAAATACATAAATTCACTTGTTTGTGTGTGTGTCACTACAATACGCCTGCTTTATATGGACACAGCCTATATCTTTGTCGAGGGTATGTTCTGATGAGGCGTTAGACAGGGTCAGTCAGAGCAATACATGAGATTACACTGCCACCAACTGATCAAACATAGCATGTCATGTTTGCAGTATGACATCTTGCAAGTCCTTTCTATAAACTGTCACCCCAAACATTCCATGACAGTGGCTTTTCCCTCCTAATGTACTGTGACATTATCTTGTCCCCTTAAGGTTTGTCAGCATCATTCTAATCATTGTTTAGGAAAGCACACAAAGGAGAAACCACAGAGATGTTATACTCAACAAATACAGTCACTACTAAGGATGTCATGGGGCCTTGCTCAGGTCTACACTTCACTAAGGCTTCTCGTCATAAGGCATTGCCAACATACTCCAACTGAGATTCTCTTTAAAGATATTTATGATGTACGCTAGTGTTTCCCCTATATTGTTTCCAATTGTGGTGATAGGAAGCACAAAATGAGGGGGGAAAAAAGACATTTCACCTCAAAACCAGTGTTATTAAGTCAGAAAATTACTGTGAGGAAATTATTAAGATTAAGTTGACTTTACTGATATGTGAAAATAAATCGAATAAATAAAATGGTAAAATACATATAGAGGAGACACAGTTTATTAATTTAGATAAAATGTGCAATGTTTTATGTTGCATGAAACAATGTTGCATGTTTGATTTTTTTTAAAATGCATAGACTCACAAAGCAACAAGAAAGAGGAAATAGAGAGAGAACCTTCATATTTACTATTATGTGTTTCACTGTCTTGCCATGTTTTATTTACAAACTAATAATACCTCATAGATAACACAGCACATACTGCATTTAGACGGTGGTAAAATGGTGATGGTAACATCCTAATGCATGCATTATCTTGGTTTGTATTGCATGATTCATACAGAGTGCAGAATTTGATAAATCCACCAACTTCAATCAGCAAACTTCAATTTATCATAAAACTTTGGAAGGACTTCCTCCTACTGAGATCCAGCACCCCCTGAGCCCACAATCCTCTGGGGTTCTTCACTGTGTGGCACAAACACCAGAGAAGCTGTACCCTGGCAGATATACACTTTCCCTCTCTGGAGGATGATTCATCTCCAGGGCAGACATCAGAGAAGAGGTACCCCAATTTCACAACTATACACTTTTCCTCTTCAGAGTCTGAAGACTGTGACAGTCTGTGAAATGAATGGCTTGTGATTCTTGGTGTCTGTAAAAATATTTTTATTAAATAAAAACTGATATTTTCATCTCAGTTATATCTATTCCGTTTCTTGTATATCTATTTGTCTGTCTTCAATAATATCAATCATTTAATGACTTATCAATACCCAAATGTAATTAATTATTAATACACAAATATTAAACAGAGACATTAGTATAGACTATTAAGGATTTTAATGTTTGTGACCTCTGTGATTCTGTTATACTTGATTGATATCTTGAATTGGTTATTATCAGTACCATTTTGAAATTTCCCAACCACCATATTCATATTCTGTAACTAATACGTTATTGTGGTGGTTTGTGGTGGTTTACGGTGTCCAAGGGAATACGGTGGTGTGATACCGGAAATTAGCAATTTGGCCTTCAAAATAAAATGAAACATTGGTCACTTAGTAATTTACTATAATTTACTATATTTAGTACATTGTTATTAGCCATTACATTGTATTAGCGGGTTTTATTTTGAAATGTATGACCGGAAGCGTTATTTATTATTCTGGTGGATTTGACACTAGTGCAGTCGAGCAGTTTCATCCATTCATGTCCACTCTGTACGGTGTTGAGCTCACACCGGTGCCGGCTGCAGGCGCTCAAACGGGACCGGCGAGAAGGGCGCGTGTTGCACCGGGTAGCTTGTATAAAATTATAGCTCATGGTCATGAGAAGAGACCAGTAGACTTTAACTGACTGAGGCCGTTTCCGACTGAAGATGCTGACAGACATGATTGTGGAGGAAGAATTTGAAATCAAGGAGGAAGAACCGTGGTACGACAAGCAAGACCTTGAACATGGTACATTCCCTTTCATTCTTTGTTCATTCAATCTTACGATAAGGCACAATAGTAATCCCATAATACATTTCAGAGGGATACTATACAAATATCACAGCGATATTAATAATAGCAATGTAGCAAACAATAATGTCGCGATAGTATAGGGGATAGGAAAAGACCAAGTAGCCTACGATCATGTCACTATAAACTCACTATTGAGTACTGCAGACACAGTGGAGGATAAATGAGCCAGACATTATATGAGGTATAGCTCCCATAGGAATATTATGCGATTTTTTATTTTTATTTTATTTCATTTTATTTTATTGTATGTATTTATTTAATTTGGTGATTTTTTCTTTTGGGCAGACGAGGCTTTATTTCTCTGACATCTTATGAACCAAGTTTAATATTTTAGGCAGTCTATTCTCTATAATCTACAAGCAGTTATGATGTGTGGAGAAATGAAGCACACTGAATGTGCAGGAAAGGCAGGTGTCAGCAGGACACTCACAAACCGTATGCGGCAAAGTGAAAAAGGTCTGCCTCAAATGATCTGGATTTGAAAATCATGCATCCGTCTTGTCTTAGCTGCATGTTTAGGCTATAACCTATGGCTTTGTCTATAGGCCTATAATATTTCTTTTTAATATATTAGATAAATAGATCTATATGCCTAATGTGTGCCAATGTCACTGTTTATTGTCTTGTCTGATACAAGAGGGATGTTTTATCATCATCAGACAACCACCAATATGAATGAAAGTAAATGAATTATCCTCATCCATTAAAAGACCCTATATATCAGGATGCTACTTATTAGGATGTATGCTATCAATCCATTGATTTACCTTCCACACAACATAACCTGACAGAGCTGGTAGGTGTCCACTGTCCCGCCAGCTTGCTCCACCACTACTACCGTTACTTTTTCCCAGCTTCTCCATCTGGAAGATTTACCAACCACCATGCAGCGGTGGTTCAACACATCATCACAGTGTCTCTTCTCTTCCCTGCAGACCTGCATCTGGCAGCGGAGTTGGGGAAGACCCTTCTGGAGCGCAACAGGGAGCTGGAGCAGGGGCTGCAGCAGATGTACTCCACTAACCAGGAGCAACTGCAGGAGATCGAGGTACATGCCTCAGTAAAGACTAGTAACTATCCACCTGTGCCTGCCTATGTATCTCAGGTTAGTTATAACCCTCAGCAGGGCCTGGGTTGTAACTAATCAGGTAGACCTGGCAAAATTGGTTGAACTGCCAGTCAAGTAACAAAATAAGCTCATTGTCCCCCAAAGAAAGGTTGGCAGTTACACCTGCTTCTTTCCAAGGCTTAATGAAACAAACGCTTGTGGTTCACAAAATCGTTTAGATTGTACCCAGACAGATTGAATTGCACGCTATGCATTCTCTGGGTTTATGTTACATAACAGGCATAAGGCTTGTTTTCACCGAAACAAAACATGTAGTATACTTATCTTCCCTCCTTTTCACCCTGTGCACAGAAGATAGAGAATGACATAGGCAGGTTTTCCAACAGACCTTTGACCAAAACATTAGTGCAAGGTTTTGTTTTGAACCAAAGTTATGGAAACTTTATATTTAATTATGGTTTTGCTGTTTATTTTGCTGGTTGTGGTCTTGATTGTACGGTCAGCAGGACTGCCACTCATTTCTAGAAGAGGATCTGATTTCATTAGGGACAGTCCAGGTTGTCTGACCCCTAAATCCTTCCCCCACGGCATTGTTAAGTTAATCTCTTAAGGGGGCATCCTGGTGGATCAGTGAGCTAAGGCCTGTACCATATACATTAGCTCTGACGTCACAGGTTCGAATCCAGTTCATGACCTACGCTGTATGTCCCCCGGATTTCCTGTCACTCTTCACTGTACTGTCTAATAAAGCAGATATGCTGTAAAATTAATCTTTGAAAATAGAGTTGATCTCTTCGACTGTGCCCTTCATTAAATTGACCTGACTACACATAAAAGTCAGTGCCCTTCACTGACTTCATCTTCATCTTTGTTACTGTAAACAGACATTCATACAATGATATCATTAGCTTTTGACATAATATAAAAAATATATAGAAGGTATCAGCTTCTTATGTCAGATTTACCCTCCAAAGCATGGTTTAGTTTGGTTTAGTTGGTTTAGTTTGAACCATTATCGTAACAGCAAGTCTTCGTCTGAAGTTGATGTTTAGTGTTTTGCTCTCTCTGTCTGTTCAGCAGCCAAATTAAATGATTAAAGGTTCAAAGTGTCCTGGCTGCTTCAGCTGATAAGATAAACTCTCCTTAAAGAGGTGGAAAGGTGGGAAGGGAGGGGGAGACGTCATTACGTTATTGGGTAATGTCAATCTATCACCGTTCTGTAGGCCTGTGTGTACCCATCTAAGCATCCACCGTCCAAATGAGATCGTGAAGCTTTTAGAAACATTGAGCTGTTAATGGGAAGGATCCTGACTTTAAGATTACAGTGACTTGGTGCAGTTCTACGTTCATTAGAAGTCACACCTTCAGTGCTTGGGTGTTAGGCTGGAAGGGAAATATATTTGTGGGCAGTACAGACTAGTAACTATTAATAATAATAGCTGTCTGACGAGCACTGTGCTGAAGAATATTCACTCTTATGGTAGTTTGATTACTCCAGTATTGACTCTTGATATTTCATTTTACATACTAAACAATATTGCTCACACCATGCAGACGTATGTACTCAGATTCAATAGAGATGGGGGTGTTGTCTTACCAAGTTCTAATGGAAAATTGCAGGGTTTTTTTCATCACAAGCAACTGTAGTAACACATCCTTTCCTTTTGTTGTGGCAATGCTGCAAATTTTTCAAAGTCACCGCGTGTCTCATCGCAGTGCATCACAGTTCACCCAGTGATGTAGCAACAAGCATGCAGCCAAACGGCCTAACATTGTGAAATTCTTTTGCAAGATTTCAGGGCATTGCTGCTTTATTAGATAGTGTGCAGACGTTCTGAAACGTGAAGATCATGAGTTGGATTGCGCTGGATGTGTATAAAACAAATGCCCTCACTCCTGTCCTTGTCTTTCTCATCCGGACATTCACCTCCCTTCTTCTCTCCCCCCAGTACCTGACGAAGCAGGTCGACCTCCTGAGGCAAGTGAATGACCAGCATGCTAAGGTTTATGAGCAGCTTGATGTGTCGGCCAGAGAGCTGGAGCAGAGCAACCACAAGCTGGGTCTGGACAACAGGGCCGCCCAGCAGAAGATCAAGGGGTAAGAAAAGTAAATGATAAGTTGACCAATGAGCTATTTTCTCAAAAAGTCGGTGTAGTTCTTTAACCTCTTAGAGCTCTTTCTCTGTAGGCTGACAGAAACTGTTGAGTCGCTGCAGAGCCAGGTTGAGGAGTTGCAACGCCAGGTAGAGGAACTGAAGACCGGCCCTCCTCGGCTTCAAAAGACGCCCCACAGGGAGATGTGGAGGCCTCACAGCACTCAGAGCATGTCCTGCCTGAAAGAGCTGCAGAACACACTCAGGTGAGAATGCACACGTTTCTGTGATGCACACATACGATAAGCTAAATTATACAGGAGTACAGCACAGGTGAGTGCGTACTTGATCAATTTGATCAATCAGGTCTTCATTAAACTTTTTTAAAGGAGAGTAGGCAGCTCCGTCTAAACATTTTTACTGTATGTGGACGATAGGAAAGCTGAGAGGCATACAGAGTAGAGAGGATGCAGCAGAGAAGGTCCTGGCAGGATCCAGGAGTTGAGGGACTTTGATCCTATAACACATTACCTTTATATGGGAGAAACCATTCTGTCACTGTCACTGATCTAGAGGCTCTTTGTAAGGTTCAAGAAAGAAGACGCCAAATCCTCCTCCAAGTCTCCTTGGCATTACTCCTACTCTACATGGACTAATCCTACTTTTTGGCCGTTGGACAGGTCTACCTCACAGCGATCCTACTCTCAAGTATCATGCTGTGTTCTCTTCTTCCCGGTCTGGACTGTCTTCTAGTGGTTTCTCTCTTAGCTTGAGCTCAGTCTCTCTCTCTGTAATCCTGTTAGGGCATCCCATATTATCCAGGTCAGAGCGCAGAAATCACACTGATAAACACGGCAGACAGACACGCCGGGATGTGGCTGGAACTCGGAGGTCAAAGTCCAAGCTGAGGGGCACGAACTATCTCTCTCTCTCTCTCTCTCTCTGAAGTCGATATTGATCCTGCTGATGTGTTTCTTGATGCGTCACATGGTTGTATTTTTCATGTTGAGCTGTTGTTGGTGTATCTGCTGTTTATTAGCATCTTATGTCTCTCTGTTTTTGTCTTCTGCTTGTGCTGTGGTCATGTCTGGTTTGTCATTTAATCCCAGCCCTCCATTCCCCTCGAAGCCTTTTACAACACAGTCATCAAAAATAAGAATGTGCTGTCGATTTAGGCATCCCGACAGCTCAGCGGGTTAAACTGCACACCATGTACTCGCAATGTCGTGAGGTTGAAAATGGCTTGTGACCTTTGCTACATGTATCTCTCTCCTCTGTACTCCCTATCACTCTCTGCTGTGTATTGCCTGATAAAGTAGATATGCCATAGATAAAGTCATCAAGATAATTGTGGATAAAAAGAAAGTCCTTGGTTGACTTTTGTGTTTATATAAAGGTTAAATAGAACTGGGTTCCTACACAGGACTAGAAAGTCTGGATGTATTAATTTGATAATTTCCAGGTATTGAAAAGTTTGGGAATTAAATATGAAAGCACTGTTGTTCAAACTCTAAATCTGAAAAAAGTCTGGAATGGAAAGTGAGTGAAAATGAAAATATATGTAGTTGCAACTCCTATATCATTCCTGTTCCTCTCTGACACTACGCAGGTACTCTGATCCTGACCTGGACGACCCCTCAGACGGCCTCCTCGTGCCGCCTGACGTCTCGTGGCGTGAGGAGGAGCAGGCGTCACTACGGCGATCTCTCCGCTCCCTTCAG
>CABFOQ010054143.1:12840-31287 GCA_900660455.1 Gephyroberyx darwinii
GCTCGCAGGGAAGAGGCGGAGCGAGAGGCAGACCTGCTAGCCGGTGAGAATGCAGCGCTGGAGCAGCAACTGGCCAGGATGGAGGGGTGTCGGGTATGTCCCAAAGTCTGTCACCCTTGTACCACACACACGCCGTCATCGTCATTGCTATCCATTGACATTGATTTATCAAGCCAGTACTTGTTCTGAGTTGATTAGTCAAAGTCATCTGAAGTAACATGTCAATGTTGCACTTGATGCTCAGGTTATTTGTCATTCCTCTCTGAGAATCTATTTTCTAAATGTTGATCTTCCTTTTCTCTTCAGGCTAGATTAGCTGAGCTGGAGTGTGAGGCCGAGGAGCTGCGTCAGCTCTGGAGAGCAGAGTCCTCCACTAGATCCACCAGGCCAGGTGCCACTCACGGCCTGCTGCCTGACTCTGTGTTCCTCACCCTCGAAGAGGAGGGAGGGATGGCAGAGGAAGAGAACGAGGGAGAGGTGACGGGGGGTAAAAGCCCATGGTCCCTGAGGCGCGGTGACAGTGAGAGGCTGATGAGGGCGACGCAGACACCCGACGCTCCTGGCAGGATCTACGACCACGAGCGCTCCTGTGTGCGCCGCTCCGAGGTGGTGAAGTTTCGCGGGATCTCTCTGCTCAACGAGGTTGACGCCCAGTACAGTGCCTTGCAGGTGAAGTACGATGAGCTTCTGCGGCGCTGCCACCTAGGGGGGCAGGATAAAGACCAGGAGTGGCAGAGTCACAAGGGCGTCCAGACCGCCACAGCATCCCCCTCTGCTTGCTCTACGTCTCTCTGCCCCAGCCAAGCGACGGGGACAGACATGGAGGACTTTAAGGAGGACTTTCACCAGCCGGAGTACAAGGCACTTTTCAAGGAAATTTTCACCTGCATTCAGAAAACCAAAGAAGACCTGAGTGGAAACAGGGGAAAATGCCCAGCTGGTGAAGTGCTGTCTCTTTTGCATTAGTTATTTAATTGAAAACTCTTGCTGTGGGACATTGTCTTCAAATTGAAGAGAGCAGAGGTCCTGAGCTTTGAAATCAGCTTCACAGCAAGGAAAGAAGCTGGTGAAATAAGGAGTAAAAAAACAAGATTATTGTAGACTTAGTCAGCATAGCCAGTTAAGTGTCCTGTAGCCTACTGTATGTTATTTGCCCAGAACTGGTGACTGGTGACTGCCATCCAAAGGGTTTAGAGATGAATAGGGTGCAGGACCCTTTAAGAAGGCCAACACCAGCAGCTCATATGTTGAATATGGCTTGTTTTGCACAGAAACACCAGTGCCTAATGCCCTCTTGACTGTCCAATCACTCTACCTCACTTACGTAGCCCATTTCACCCCACAGCAAACAAGCTGTCATCTCTGGGAAATAGCACTATTAAAGGATGATAATGCATCAGTAATTAATAAGCTGCATCCTTTATTTATTTTATAATCTAATGTGAATTTATGCACCATTTTTTTGCAACTAGAAAAAAATAGACGACTTTTCTTGGTGATTGTTTTACCTGTACCTGTAAGAGCAACCAATACAAGAATGACCAGTAAATCTTCATCTGCAGCTAAAAATCAATTTATACTATCAGAACCAAATAGTAGGTGCTCAAATAAAAGCTTTTCAGTAATTGTAACATGTCTTCCTCAAAAAAGGTTTCTTAATTAGTGCATTATTATTATTATTATTATTTAGTTGACTGTATGTTGTAGTAAAGGGAACTTCTGAGGTTTACCAAAATGCTATTTCTCTATGTACTTGATGTTGCTTATATAACGTAACCGGACAATAGCCTGCTAATATATGAGCAGGTAACTTGATTGACTTGCGAAGTCATGTATTTTAAGACGCTTTTCCAGAAAAGCAGTCATCGGTGCATTGCTTTTGCTGCCTATCATATATATGCCCTTGTTCTGCTTGATACTGTGCACATAGGTAGTAGAATCACATTGAAATGCACTTTAGAATTGCACAGGGATTATCAATGCTCTTCTGACACTTTATATTGCTATTGTATGTAGTTAGTACAACTGTGATGTGCTGTTGATCATATTCTAGGCTGAAATATTCTACTGTATGTATGTATACTCTGGTCAATGCAGAAATGTGAATGTGTTTTTTAATTGCGTTCCATAATTTCGACATGTTCATTGCTTTTTGTTCTGCGTCATAAAACACAGCAAGTTGAGATAGCCACGTAGTGTCTTTTTCTGCTGAATCAGTAAGATAGGTTGTAAAATATTAGATTTCTTTATTGGGTCAGTATCAGGATGACAAAGAAATTATTGATACACTTCCAGAAATTATATAATGTTTTTCTTATGTTATCGAAAGACTTTGAGGGCAGTTCTTCAGACACTCCCACTCAGCTTCAAACTAAACCAGTCCATCAGACAAAACCTACCAAAGGAGAATTATTAACATTAAAAATAAAGATGACACTTCAATGATTATCATGGGGAAATTGGGTTGTTGCAGTAGCAAATTTGAGTAGGATACAGGAGAGAAAACTAGAGACCAACAATTTGAACAGACCTTATATAGAATGTGTGAGTGGGAAGGAGTGGGAAAGAGTATGGATTACAGCATTAAGGTGACAATGTAGCCCAAGTAAATGAAAGAGTTTGTGGTTTATTTGTTCTGATGATTTAATCCATAATTCATCACTGCCTAAAGGATCCTGTTTGTAGTTGCTTCATCTTAGGCTAGATTTACATGAGAATAAAAATTCAGATTTTTAACTCTTTGCTGCACAGATCTGGGCGTCTTGTGGCTGATTAAACAGAAAAACATTCTTCTATGAATTTGCTTATCCCATAGCACTCTCTACAAGCTGTGCATCTGATGTTTTAATCAGCTGGTTTAATTTGAGGTATAGGTTCACAAAACACCTCGACTTATGCTCTACCTTTCACTGTTGAGATCAAAATAACTGGCTCTGGTGTAAAAAACATCTGCTCCCAATGCAAAATTCAGAGTCACATATGATCAGAAAATCATTTTCTGAGACCGTGTAAATCTAGTTGAGGACATCTAGCACCACTTCTTGGCAGTGCGGTGTGGCCAATAAGGACCTGACAATAAATGTTAAACTAAGAAAAAATTTCCGCAGCAGTGCTAAAATTTGAGTTGTCTCTCAGATAACAAAGGACACATCAGACAAGGTAACATTACAGTATTTATTGAGCAATATATAACAAACCAATGAAAAAATGAACTGATGTAACTGCTCTTATAGTCAATACTTGCAGATGAGTAATTCTTAATATAGCCTGAAATGTGGAATGGTTCATCGACAGTCATGAAGGTCTTGAATATCTTAATCTAAGGTACTTAAATGAGAAAGTAAGAGAAAGAACAATGTTACTGTCCCTGTAATTCCTTTAATGAATAGGTGGAAGTTTCTCCTGAATGCCTTGTGAGGCAGAGGCACTTAGATGGAGACCCAAGATAGCAGCACATGGCAACACACCAGTGTATTCCTAACAATTTCCCCTTCGCCCAGATGACGGTCCAGTGTTGGTGCTGGACCGTATTCCACAGTATCCAAACAATTTTAATAACTAGCTGTGAGAAAGCAGATGAATATTTCCATTCCACTTTGCCCTGGATTAGATCCCATCAGATTTATGAACAACACGGTTCAGCAGAGTAAAGCAAAACCTCCAAATTGAATTATCAGTCATCTTCCAATGAATCAACAGAACATTCAGGAATGGCAAGCAAGCACAAGCCATTTCAATTCACATTTTCAGATTTCATATGGGTATGATCTTGCAGTGCGTCTTTTGTTTCATACTGATTACCATAAACATCAATTCTTGCATGTATTTTAATTCACTCAGAGGCTATTAAATTGGCATCATGATATTAGACTTTTGTGTTCAACAGTATCTGTGAGAGCAGCATCATTAGACTTTTACAACCATGTCTTTCGTACATGAAACCAAGTTTACTTGTCTACTGCCACAGGTTTGTTGATGAAAGCCTATGTGAACCTGGCATAACCTTTATGTAAAGCCTTTACATAGGACCACATTGTAAAATAAGATGCATTATGCTCCCTATAAACTAGACTTCCTTTTCCGTGTATTGAGGAGGGCAGAATAAACCTTCCACTCAGTTGATTTTCCTTAACCGAATAAAAGGCCGAAGATTTATTTTTAATAAATAACTTGGTACCATCTAAGAAGTTAATGGTACCACAAAAAAAGTGTCTTTTTTTTTATTTTTTATAAATCTTCTACCCTTAAGTGCTTAATCCATGTTTGTTTTGTGGGTGAAAGTATACAGTAAAACAATGCATTTTTTTTTTCTTCTGGCAAAGGTTACAAATTAGGAGAAAAATCAAATGGCTCTGAACTGCAGTCGCTTTCAATAGTAAACACTACCTCAATTTCAAAAGAAGTTTAATCCAAAAAGTAATTAAACATCAGGTCACAAATTCAAACTCATCTCTTGATAAACCGTATAACATGTCACTATTCGGGGGGTTTTCTCCTCATACTCCAGCTTATACTATCCACCAAGCTCAGAACGCTTATTACGGTCAGAGTGACTTCAGCTGACAAGAAAAGCTTCATGTTCTGAGCAGAGCAGATGACTGACATCTTTGTCCTCCAATCCCCCGTCCTGAGAGCTGGGGGAGCTGTGATTGGCTCTAGTCTCTGACTGCTTTTCCTTCCCAGCAGAGCCCTCCCACTAGACTCTGGGGAGAGGATTTGATTGGCTGATGGTGACCACAGGGGCGTGTTCTCTGTGTCAGGACTGTATTGTTCCCTTCAGGTACCACATCCCCCCGTAGCTGCTGCAGCACTCCTGAGAGGAACAGGACCACAGGTCAGGTTAGATCAGCACAACCACTTCACAACCCTGAAAGCCAGAGAGCACCAGCCGCTGAAAGGTCCCTGGTCAGAAGCCTGAGATTGGAATCAACACTTCTGATTTCCTAATAAACTAATTTTCTTGAAGGCCATTGCCCAAAATTATTTTGGCAGACCTGCCAAGGAATGTTAAACTAAAATTTACCTGCCATTTTAATGGCCAACTCCCGCCCCCCCATACATTTTATGTATATAATCAGGTACTGTGGGAAACTCAAAATCCACTCTTGTATCTATTAAGTTTTAACTTAAAACTCACTTATACAATAGTTTTTTTTTGTTTTCTTTTGGTGGCCAGCATAACAGGCAGCCAATCAGGAGCTTGTTTGATACAGATACATTGTTATGCTTTGATTGGCTCGGTCAAGGTGTACGGTGGTCAGCAGGTCCAAAGTTTGAGACCATGTAAACAACAAAGACTGTATTTAAGGACGCACTCACACTAGGCCATCTGTACCGTGCCCGGGCACGGTTGACTCCCAAAGTCCGGTTCGTTTGACTAGTGTGATCGCTCCAACCGTGCCCGGGCCCGGTTGAAGAGGTGTGCTCCGGCACGGTTCACTTGCATTCGGGCTAGTGTGATCGCTAATCGTGCCGGAGCACGGATCCCGCACATGTCAATGATGCGACTGTCCCATAAAATCGATGATTTATTGATGAACGTGAATTGTAGTCGGGAGTAAAGCCGCAAATTCCTCCGTCAACATCAGCTGACTCCATAAATCTTCTTATACGTGCAGCACGATTAACTGAAAATCGCTGCGTTGCATAATCGATAAATCTATAAGGCATGTGAGAGGGCCGCGTGTCACCGCACCCAAAGAGACTCCAAATAAGCCACAAAGTAAAATTATGAACTCAACTGTGCTGTGCAAAAGCACTTTCCTTCCACACAAGAAGTTGCATCGTGATGACGTAAATGTGCCCGGGCACGGAACGTTTAAGCGCAGTGTGAGCGCAGGCCAGCGGGGGAGTGGGGAGGGGGGGCAATCGTGCTCCGGCACGGTTCAAGCCAACCGGGCCTAGTGTGAGTGCGCCCTAACTGAGACATTCAAATGATTTAGTCTCAAAAAGTAATGATGAGCGACCTTTGATTTATCTGCCAAAGACAAATTTTACTGGCATTTAGCACTTTGCAGGTGTTAATTTCAGACGCTGCTGAAGGCTAACCACTATTAAGTTATAGTACCATGCAACTAACATCAGGCTTTGATCAGGCTATCCATGCCCTCTGACTTTACACCCCTTTTAAATCTTTGTAAATGATAAGTTACAGCAGACCCCAATTATTAGCTTAACACATTGAATGAGAGACAGGTTACCCACTTGGATGACTGTCTACACTCAGACACTGTGCTGTAACCAACACGAGCTACAGTACAGCAATGATTAAGTCAGTTACATTTCAGTCACTGTTTAGCATCAAACAGACCAGTATCACTGAATAAGCACACTTAAAAAGGGATGTTTAGATTAAATGACTAACTCCTGAGATCCTTCTCACCTTCAGCAGCCGGTCAATGTCGGCCTTGGGGACGTTAGTCTCTCCAAACTCCTGGGCCAGTCTGGCTTGCAACACAGCCCTCCTGACCCGGTAGTTCTTAGTGAACACCTCATATAGCAGCCGACGGTGCTGCATGGAGCGGGAAACATCCAAGAATGGATTTCAGCAAACAGAATAAAGATCAGTTAGATGTGTTGTCGGAAGTAATCTTAAGGGTGTAAAGGAGGGGATATACTGAATACTAAAATTGTTTTTAAAAAAAATAGTTTTCTGTTTCAGAGTACTGCTGGAGCTTTTGAGGCTTACCTTGTCGAACGTCTCTCCGGTCTCCCACACAGCAAACACTTTCTGTTCATCAGGGGCTGCTCTGCTTTGAGCAGGAAACTAAGAGGTAGAAGAAAACAAGACAGAACAGTAACCTTAGGTTACAGAGGTAGGCTTTTAACTCTCCCCTCCGTAAACAAGTACAGTGGACATTTCTTTGAGCAAGGCATTAAGCAATTGTTTCAGTGAAGCTGCTAAGTGGTCAGAAGCAGAAGATTGTGACTCTAGATATAAACTTTCATTCATGATAGTCCTATTTCATATTATAGTGAACAAATTAGATATAAACATTGCTCTCCCTTCTACTTATGCCACTATTATTAGTCACATCACTCTCAGACACCAGACGTATCCGTTATTTGATCCCTTGCCTAAATACCAAGTCAAAAACAAGAAGGCAAAGCCTGCTGTGCTGACCATAAGGACACCAACCCAGGATTAGCTCTTCAGACACAACACAGTGAACTGATCTATGGATAGTTAAAGCATCTGCCCCAATTACGTTTCAAGTAAAGGGTGTGTCACCTGATTCCAGATCTGCCCGAGTCTGCAAACCTAACTTAACTGCTTATTGAGCAGTAATGGGCTTTGCTTCCACGCCAATAATCAGTTGCATAACAAAGCTGGCGACCAGCCATGCCTTCCCCCACGCCTTTTAAAATCCTCTAACCTCCAGGATGCAGATGGGATAACACCTAAGACAGACTAAGGCTGGTCTAAAACCCTGCAGGACACATGCCTGCTCAAGAAAACAAGAGGGTGTGGTACACACCACACCACTACCAGCCCTACATGCAAACACCACACCAAACACCTTTCTGGGATGAAGAAAAAGACACACCTGAAAAAGTGAGGTGAAGACTGTTATATGATAGACTACCTCCATTAAGACTACACATACCAGCCATAGAGTCCTATTACACAGCACAATTGAATGTGTTGCACAGACCAATACAGTGCAAATACAGTGGCATTACTTCTACACTCCTGTGAAACCTGAGAATGCCAGTTTTGCATTTCCTCAGTGCACCAACTCCCTTTCAAGGAACAAAGACGTTACAAGCAAAATGACCGTTAACGCCGTTATTCTGTTTGAGAAAGCCGATATATGTGTAAGCAGCCAACTACCCTCTGCAGAGATAACCTCCCTTTATTCAGCCCCCACAGGTAGTTTCAAGTAGACGGGGGCCATGCTATGGATAGGCTCTGAAATCGAGACAAAGGAGATTTGAATCTGTGCATCAAAACCTCCAAGGGTGAAATAGAGGACCACTCAATTTTGCTTGTTCCAAAGGGGTGCCCTTTAGTCTGACTCAATATTAAGGCTCATACTCAGGGACTACTGTATGGCACTGACGGACCTGTATGAGATTAGTTCCCCCCCTCTGCTTGAAAGTGTGCTAATCAATCTAAAAACCTTACATCCACAGTAGATTAATGGGAGTGTCCAAAAACCGTGAATTTTAAAAGTAAAAGATGTCCTCCCTGAATACTCACAGGCACCAGTATCTGTTTGCATTGGCTGACCAGTATGGTGTCCTGTAGGAGATGATCAGAGATGGAGTGGAAGAGGCTGTGTCCAGCCGGCAGGGAGGCCAGGTGGAGGTTAAACAGCCTCTTCAGCTCACTCAGCGTCAGCACAAAATGCTTCCTGAAAGTCTTTGACACAAAGTCCCGCAGCTCCGGCGAAGGCGAGGTGTTGGGGCTCCCTGCATTCCCGTTAGTGTGATCACAGATGGGGGAGGTGGCATTGGGGTAACTGTAACCATTTGGGATAGAGGAGGAGGATGGGGGGGAGGTGGTGTCCATCGGTTCGTCTTCGCGGTCACTCACAGGTTCCTGTTTGACATGGACACTGGCCCCTGCCCATCCACCTTGTCTTTTGGCGTTCAGGTCCTTTTGTAGGGATGACTGGTTTAGCTGTGCGTGGTCTTGGGCCGCCTTCAGACGCTGCTCTCCGCTGATATGGACAGGCTCTGCAAAACATCAGATACAACCTTCAGCTCAAGCAAGGTCATTGTTCTGGTGAATATTTTGCACTCTAACATGTGGCGATCATAGCTGAGCCTCAATACATACCCGGCTGTGGAGCATTCTTTGGCATGAAGTCCTCTTTGTTGAAGTTGAAGACCTTTTCCAACCTGCAGAAACGTGAGATTACTACACAGTGATCCTGATGCACAGTCCATGTAATGCCACTTTGATGAATTGCAAGAATACAAGACAAATACGTTCTGTATCAATCATAAGAAGTCTGTGTTATTCTCAGTGTAACCTACTTGCTCTGGATGCCAAGCCACAGCATGTGTTGCCTGTGGGCTACATCTGGGTGTTTCTTGATGAAGTCTCCATCACTAGGCAACAGGAACTCCCAGCCCCGGTTGACTCGAGGCACTGCCATGTGCTCCAGGAACTCCTTCACATCCTCCGGAGGAAGCTGACAGAGACAGAAGGAAGAAAGTGTTAGTTATCTTTACCTGAGAGAATAGGGAAGCTGTAGTGTAATCATTACACAACTGAGGTTGAGCAAAGCGCTTAATCCACTACAGCTGCTCAGTAGCTGAGCAACAGCACAGGATTGTGGTGGCACTGAGCATCTCCAAGGTGAGTTTGTGTGTTTAAGCCCCCCCCCCAGAGGAACTCAGCCCTGGTTGTTGCTGTAAATATGTTCTTCATCAACATGGCTAGTCCAATTAGGGTTCAGGAAACATACAACAATAGAAGGTAGGAAATCTTGGTTGAGCTTTAAAGAGACAATTGTTCACCTGCCAAAGATTTCAGTGTGTTAGTGTGTAGATCCTTACTTTGATGATGGCTGTAACCTCCTTCCTCATCACAGAGCGCTCCTGAGTGAACCTCCACATCTAAAATGGGGCAATAAGACACTATGACTTTGTGTCCTTGTAGACCACAAGCAAAACATGACCAGTTTTCAGGCCTTAAACTTATTGTTAATGCTGGGAAACTCTAGGAGAGAAAAATGACTGAGTGACAACAGCTCACCACAAAATCCCTGCCTCGACATAACACTTCAGCGGGGACGCCACTGTGGGGGCTGCAGCTGTTTTTAGGGTACAGAACATCACTGGGGGAAAGGATGAACAGCAGATTACCCAGTTAGTACACCAGTCTGTTTAAGGCGATGAAACATTAAACTAAACAATGAAAAAGTGGTCTCACCTCTTGACAACCCAGTTCCCCCGAACCAGTAGCGCCACCTGTTGAATGCAGCGCAGTACTGAGGTGGAGTCAGTGCCAGAAGCTAGCAGACCCATCAGGTTAGCAAATGGCATCACCTTGACTGGAGATAAGAGTACAAGGAGAGTCGTTTCAGTTCTTTTCACCACACCTTCACCAACACTTGCGATCATCTTTGCTTTAATGGTTGGCCTACCATTCTTCATCAGGGTCTTGACTTGGTCCCCCAGGGGTAAGGTGCGGAGCTGAGCCATGGAGAGCACATTGCTAGGGCCAACAGGCTTCACACTGACATGTACAGAAAAATATACAGAGAAGGGATGAAGTTAATCTCACCTTCTGGAAATGTCACCCTGTTTTACATCAAGTACCTTTCCTGAGAATAGAAAGGACTACTTACACTTTTTCCTCTGACAGAGGGGGCATGAGCATTGCCAGGTACTCCCTAAGGAAGCAAAGAGAAATGAATCAGTAATATATTTATAATAATATTTTATCAGTAATACCCCAATGTGAGATATCATGAACAGAAATCCTCCCAGCATTAGCTAACCAGGGAACCTGTAGCCACCACTGGCGTTCAGACTTTTACTCCAATTCACATTAGTAACGGTATGTCTCATCAAGCAGTATGACCATTTGGACTATATTTCTACTTTCAAAATAAAAGTACGTGAGTGGCTACAGATGGGCAAGGAAGCCAGTACTGATGAAATCCAAAGGAAACAATACAGGCTGAAAAGTGAAAATGTTACGCTCAAGTCTGGCACCTCAAAGTGATGAGATGCATCTGAAATCTGTTCATACTCACTTGGGAGTTTTGACCAGTTCAGAGTTCTCTGTGGCGTCCATCGCCTGGCAGAACAGGTATTGCCTTTCGTGCTCCGAGCGCCCATCCTGAATACAAATTATAACGTGACAATGACAAGACAAACCATTCATGACAAGCCCTTCTGTCAAAAGACCGGCTACAACACAATACAGTGGCAGACAATGTCCCCAGTACTAACATGAGCCACGTAGAACAAATCAATAGAGGGATGACACTCTGTCTAATGTAGAAAAGTATTTTTGCCCACTGACCCTAAACTAATTGTGTAAGTATGTTGTTCAGTAAAGGTGTCAGAGCCGTTTTCACCATCAGCTGTTTTTTAGTGCTTAGATGGGTACTGACAGTGGAAAAACTGGTAACAGCACATCCCTAATGATGAGTGTGCCCCCTACCTTGAGACCATGGTAGTGCAGGTGAACCCAGGGCTCTTCTGCCTGCTTCCTCTGGAGGAACTCATAGGACTGAATCCTCCTCTGACGGGCCTGCTCCGACTCAGGACGAGAAAACCTCACCTGGAGTGGAGGGGGAATACACCCAAAAAAAACAACAACAGGGGTTTAACTTTGACTCTCTCACACACATACGGTATACCTCTAAGTATAAATTCTTACTGTAATGGCCTTGGCTTCCTCCTCAGCTTCATCTTGAGAAGAGTCTCCACCTGCAGACATAAAAACACTGGTTATTGAACTGTTTTTACAGTGTCATGTTCAACATCATTGTAAAATATCCCATAAAAGTACATCAGTGCACAACTGTTAGTTTAAATATGAATGCGCTAACTGAAAATCAGCAATAATACAACTACTTTGTTTAACTACTGTTCAAGAATTAGCTTGGCAGAGGAACAACATATTATTTAACTACTATCAATTAGAATTCAAAAATGTATTCAACATTTTTTCACACAACTGTGTTACTGCCATTTTATAACAGCATTAAGCTATGTCATGCTTTACAGTGATACTACAACCGCTAAGAGGGGTAAGCTATTCTCGGCTTCACGCTGTGCCTAACAACGCCGCTTAGCTGTTCTCAAATCACTAAAGGATGGCCCCTTGTAGTTTATTGTGCAATTAATTCATTAATAGTCTGTTAGCTGATAAACTCCTTGTCCAAGGCCTTCTGTTATCACGCAATGAACACACACATGCTACATTAATCTGTTGTATGATGTCTGCATACTGAAACATGACAAACAAACACCTTCGTTAGCTGCCTCCCTCTCTCTGTGCTTGCTGTCAGCCTTGTCCAGGTAGGTGAAGCTGGGTCTCATCTGGAGGATTCCCTGCAGAGGTGTGACATGCAGCTCCCCTGTTGACATCATTAATAAAACCCTACTTTAGATCAGTAATAACAAATCCCAATTTACACACAGAGAGGTGAGGCTAAGCAGAAAACACAATTGAGAGGGAGGCTCCTCTAGGCTCTCAGATTCCAATCCAAACCACAATTCAGTGAAGCAAACCTAAAAATATCTTAGTGTGCCAATCATGTCGAGACCTGTAAGACCTGTAAGCGTGGCTCTCTTCAATGTTAACATCCTGCAAAACAATGAGAAATAACTAAAAGGTATAGAACAGGTAGTGCTGGTTTAGCTGTACTCAAATACATATGTGGCCTTTGTGTATCTATAGTAATAGACAGCAACAGCATTTGAAAAAAAACGTGCATGGTACTAGAGTGGGCTACAGAATCACTGGTTATCAAAAACAGACCTTTGCGGAATACAGCAGCAGCATATCTGGAGATGTTGGTGGTGGCCTGGATGGAGGAGAAGGTCTGTTTGTCCATCATTTTCCTGCACAAAAACAGTAAAACATGAATGCCAATGAATCTCATGTCTTTCTATAAGATTTAAATCTTTTCTAGGCCATGGCCTCGGAAACAGGTCACTCATTCAGAAATAGAACCATGCTGAGAAACCAGTCGACTGAGACTACATCCACACAAAGCCGTGTAAATTTGAAAACACCGTTTTCAGGTCCAGCATTTTCCAAAAGCTCACCGCACACACTAGACCACCAAAAACGCATACCTCCTTCCATGGGCATATACCACCGGTTCGCTCACGGCTGGATCAAGTGACAGTAAAACGTCTCCGTTTTCGCTGTCCACACTACAACAGGGGGCCGGCGTTTTCAAATGTATCCACTTGGGAGAGCGTTTTCAAAAATCTTGAAAAAATGCAGCCAGGAGGCAAAAATGGAGAGATAAGTATGCGTTTTCAAATTTAGACGGCTTACTCTGGACGTAGTCTGAATTCCATTCATCCATTCGCCACTTAATTTCCTTGTTTTCTGGCAAAGAAAAGCTTGCCACAACTTTGCTTTGAGGCAACATCGCCAGTCAGCACCTATTGCTACCACATTAGTGATGCATGGCCTGCATAGCTCAAATTAGCTGACGGAGAGTAACAGGCAGAAGGAGACAGCAGACGTACGCTGAGTAGGTGTTGGTTTCGTCATAGGTAGTACCATCCACATTGAGCGCTATCTGTTCTCCCTTGCTGCGACAGTAGTTGGGACTCATTGTGTTGATGGCCATTTCTAACTCCACCTGCACAATGGGTAGCACAAAGAAAGTACACAAATATTCAATAAAATATACTAAGAGCAAGTTAAAGTGATGGATTGTGGGCAACAAGTAAGTAATTTATACCTTTTGTTGTTTGGGTTTGATCTTGGCAGATAAGTGGTTGACATCATCATAGGTCATAGTGGATGGGCGGACAGGGTACTGTGTGGGAAATGAGATAAAGATGATCACACTACAATAATCAATAAAAATCACACTACTGGTTAAATAGATTCTAGATAAGGTGTCATTTAAACTAATTTAACACTGCTCACAACTGTGGTCGTACTGAGTCAATATAGTATAAAAGGTACAAGAATGGAATAGGAAAACCTTACCTGAAACAGATACAGCTTGTCTGTGAGGCTTTTGGCTAGATACACCTCAATCTAAAGAAACAGAAACATTGATCCAACTTATTTTCTTTACATACCATCTCATGGGTCATCTCATTCCATGTACCCAATCTGAAATGACTTACCCAAGCCATGAAACTTACTTTTTCAACACCTAACCACAGTGGCTGGTGGATTAACAACTCCAGGCTATTTCATAATCATATATTTTTCTAATAGACTGGCTGAACGTTGGTTGGTTGCCTGCATAAGTGGCTAGCAGAATTGACACCCAGGCCAGATAAACACATTTTAACCTGCATTTAACTTCAGGCTGTGGACATACCTCTTCTATAATGGGGTCATCATCATCCCCACTGGCCATATTGATGGGAGCAGAGTGAGGAGGGGAGCGGGGAGTGAGATGTTACAAGGGAGCAGTGGCAGCAGATCTCAGAGACCCAACCTTGAAACAAAGAAACACTGAATTAGGCATTTAGGCGACCAATACAGCTGCACACTGCCATCACTATACCAAGTGCCTACACCCAGGGCAGTGAAAAGGGCAGCGCGTGCCAGACATCTGGTGCAATAAGAACAGCCGTCAGGGCCATTCTTGTGACATGTGTCTGGTGTGATTCAGATCAACGTTAGATCAAAGCGGTCATTAAGGATTTTCAGGAGCGCCCATGATGCCAGCCGCCAAGGTACCATGTACTGAAGAATCAATCTTCGAAAAACACGCAAAATTAACCCATTCCAGAAAGCAAACCACGACAAACCTTGAACTGATGCCATCACTGACAGACAGGTAAAATTAATGATGCAAGCTCATGCAATACAAATCAAATGCCAGCATTAAGTTGCTAATGTATATAACCCGTCAGCTGGAGATTTCAGATTGCTCTATTAATTCACTGTCCAAACATGCCAACATCAGTACATTTGACAACAAGTCCTAGTTTCTAGCTAAGTTAGCTATTACAGCTAAAATTAGCGAGCTAGAAGCAACCCTGTCACACAATCACAGGCCTGCGCTGCAAAACAGGTTCAAGTTTCAGTCCGTCCACTAAACAACTCCAATAAAATAAAGCAGGAGAGAGAACAACTACCTCAACATTTCCTCTAAAACACAAGTCTATCGCCAGTTGTAAAGAACGTAACGAACATGCCCACAGGTTGGTAGCCGGTGGCAGCTAATGTAGCTAGTCAACGTTAGCTTTACGTTAGCTAGCTTAGCTTCTACACATGCCAGTCAAAATAATAGAAAGTCATTGGCCAGGCCTGGCTTTTCAAGTGATTTTCTCTGACCTGTAGCCAAACCAGATATATGCCTCACCTGCACACTTCGCCGTACAGGTTTAGCTACCTCATTCGTGACAGAAAGCTACTGCGTTGAAGTGCAAATGAAGTGTCTAACTCAGGCTAACACAGCTGAAGTCTATTGAAGTCCTTAGTGTTGGTACCATGTTGACTCCTCTTCACAGACACGTGGGGAGGAGCCGATGCCCACAATGCAAAGCGATTCAACGTCTTTCTGCCTGCAGATGTCGTAAAACACGTTTCGCGTCTCAATTTGGTTGTTCATCTCTTCTTATGAATAAATATATAACTAACGACCGTACGTTCACAGGTGTATGCCGTAAACCGGCGGCAGATTTCCGTTATTCACACAGAGAACAAATTAGTTGGATATTATACATCTAAAACATGTTGGCAGCGGTGGGATTCGAACCCACGCCCCCGAAGAGACTGGAGCCTTAATCCAGCGCCTTAGACCGCTCGGCCACGCTACCATATTGTATGGAGTAGAGCACAGCCATATCAGAACGAGTAGCCCCTAAAAGCTTCTTATTTAAGGTTGAACCATAGGAAAATTATCTGTTTTGATCATAGGTTTCTCTCCCCCCTACAATATAAACATTTGTACCGAATCATGTCAAACAAAAAACTCAAATGATTATCCATCAGACAAAATCTTCTGGAATGAGGGGTCCATGGCCTTGTGGGTAACTATTTGGGGGAGGTGTGAAATAATGATGTTTGGCATCCTTGCACATCCTAACCCCTGCACTATTAAAATCATAACGGCTTACCTTGATCAAGTTAGACTCCAGATGTTGCACATACAGATATAAACTACAGTTCCTGTTTTATCCCAACTGATGGTATACATTTAGGAAAGACAAAATTACTAAGAATGTTTACCAATGAGCTGCAATAAAACTTTATTTTACATTTTCATACATGCCAAGCATTCTTTTTTTTTTTACATACACTCATGCAATGTGAAAGAAGTAAACCACTCTTCAGATATTCTTTTGGTGAAAATACTTTCAGGACCAAAATAACACTTTCATACAACCTCATTCACATAGCCAAAGGGGAAACAGGAATAGGAATAAAAAATAAGGAAAAGAACAACAGAAACCCTCTTTTATACACCAGAGATGCAAGCCTGTTTCAAATGGGCTGAATAGAGGTAAAACACATGCAAACCAGCATTAGGAAGAATTAACAAAAATATGTAAACTGTAACCATTGAGTATGGGTCCTCAATATATAAATTCTGCTTGTCCGCCAAAAACTTTTTGGTGTCTCACACAGAAATGTAATGACTCCTATGGGTAAAAAAAAAAGGAGTCCTATGGAGTCCTCCTTTTTGTAATAAAAATGTGTATCCAGGAAGAACCTCATATTACTCCTCCATTTGCGCCCAGGCTTCCTCAGCTTTCATGTAGTACTGGTTGGCCAGTCGGCCTTTCATGGCCTCCATGGCAGTTTCTGCTGCCTCTGTAAACAGATCACCTGTAGGGAAGGAGAGTATGAGAGGAGGTGCAGGCGGTGCTTTTCGTGTCAATTTAAAGCTTTTGATTAGGCACAAAAACAGATTAAAGTGCCTTCAACAAATACAAAGTTATTTCAGTGTATTAACATTTTGCCAACATAGACTATACTGTTTTAAAGCAACTGAATGTGTCATGTATGTATCTGTTCTGTCATCGTGGATATTTAACCTGCTCTCTGTGGGTCTGCGGTGAGGTTGTGGCCTCCCTCTTGGTACATTTCTGCCTCTCTGGCCAGCAGCAGGTAGCGGGGCTCATCCTGCGTCCCATCAAATTCTCCCCCCTCATCACAGTCTGTCATGTTCAAGGCACAGTTGTACCAGTGTACAGCTTTTTCCCAGTCCTGCTTTCTGAATAATTGAAAGAAAGAAGTGACAATGTACAACTCCCTTAACAAAAAGGAACATTTGATATGTATGTCTTTGTATTCTCCTTTGTGCAGAACCCTTGAGCATTCAGCCCAGTAGTATCCCCTGGAAATGCCTCTAGGGGGCAGTGTTATCATGACAGGGTGCAGTCAGAACAGGATTCCTGGGTCTTTTTTGAAGTGACACCCTCATCCATATCCACAGATTTCATAACTTTAACTTGAAAAGGATAAAGGTTTCACAGACCTGTCAGGTGAAAGATTGTGCCCAGTGTCAAAGGCTCTGGCCACCAGGATCATACAAGGCCTGTCACCAGCCTCAGCAGCCTGCAGCAGATACTTGAACCCCTTCATCCTGTTCCCTGCATTATCCTGCCGACATCACAACAACACAGACACATAAAAAAAAAATACTGGGGTGCATACATAGACTAGAAAACCATATATACACAGATACTGTAAATATACATCATATACACGAGACAGATGGTAAAGTGTACCTCCAGCTGTATGTCTGGCAGTATGTGATGTGGCAGCTGCAGATAGCACTGTCCCAGGGCTACGATAGCCTCCAGCTCCCCACACAGGGTGGCTCTCTCTAGGTGATACACGGCCGAGTCCTGATCCCAAGGCTCGTCCTTCTCACAGAAACGACCCGCTTGATGGTACCGCACCATCGCCAGGTGGACCTGGGAAAGAGACAGGGCATCCAGAGTATGTTCAATGCATGGAACTATTGAAGAATCAACCTCTACAGTGGCGAGTGGGTTCAGAATTTCATGGAGCAATTTAAATTTGTAAAGCAAAGTATCAAAAGCAGTGTTTTATGGTGCAGTGCTATGATATTTTTTGATACTGATGATGATGATACTTAGTTATTTACTTTATTTACTTATTGACTTACTGTATTATTATTATTTGACTTATTTTTACTGTGTAAAGTTGAGTTGACCCGGAGGACAAGAATTTCACTACTGGTAATGATGTTGCTTTGTTATCTAGTATGTGACAATAAACTTGAAACTTGAAAAAAACTTGGCATGAGCCGAAACATTTTACCACTTTTTGCACACAGATCCCTTTGGATTTAGTTAAGTATGAAATAAATCTCCATCAGCATCTAAATCTTAACCTTTCTATATTTATGCCTTGAATTTAAATCCTTAGCAGCCAAAGTAGCTTTGATAATGCAGAGTGACTGACAGGCCACTTTATTTTCAAAGTTGCTAGTAGAATGAACAGACCTAGAGGCCACAGACTAGCATTCATTTCAATCCCTGAACATAATCCTTCAGATGTTCTCGCACGTCTCAACTGCCTTTACCTTTCCAAGGACTGACTGGCCAATCTTCTTCTCCTGCAGCAGAGCACTGAGCCTCTCCACCTCAATGGCCACACAGGAAGGGCGGTGGACATGAGCACGAGATGAATGGTAGAAGCTCCACTTCTCTTCTGTCAGCTGAGTAGAAAACACACATCCAAGATATAAGAAGGAGCAGGTAAAGCAAAAGGGGAGAATATTACCAGCAGTTGTTAACCAAGTCAGCCAATGAGTCAATTAAAATGATGATTTTTTTTTTTTTTTT
>CABFOQ010054143.1:31307-45270 GCA_900660455.1 Gephyroberyx darwinii
TATTTTTTTTTTTTTTTTTTTTTTTTTTTTTTTTTTTTTTTTTTTTAAATCAAGCACAAATCACACTTCACACTTCACACTCAGGGTTGTGCCCATCCAGTAATGTTTGTTTTAATTTAAATTGATTGATGACAAATGTTGACCTTGAGCCAAGAGCTGGAGGAGCACACCCCTGTTGGTATGTCACTCATGAACATGAAAGCATGTAGAATATGAGAATAGGAGCACACAAAGTTGTTTTGGCAAGGTGATTTCATTTGGGAGGTGAGGTGGTTGAACAAAGAGGTAGATGGTGTTTCACGTTACTGTTGAGCCTTTGATTTCTCCGTATTTTATATTTTCACATGTTTTCTTTCTTTCTTTTCTTTCTCAACTGAACAGATAGGCAGAGCGGAAGTGAAAACAGCAGCAGCCTATCTCATTTCTGATTAAGTGTATGGAGAAATCCTGGCCAAATCCTACCAAGAACCATGCATTTATATGTGTACTTCACAGTAATGATGATTCAGAAAAGATAAAAGATAAAACCTTAGTGCAATATGATTGCACCACAATTCACAGGGAGAGGCCTGGCCTACGGGCCTCCATGCAAATAATCACCCAGTTATTGTCAGGAGTGTCTGCATATAAGCTTGCAGAGAATCTGCTGGGAGCTACCATCTTCCTCTAGTGACGGAACAGAAAGAGCAGCAAGATCTAAATTAAAAGCAAAGAAACAGCCTACAGGAATACGTGATGAGAAAGGAAGGGATGAAACAGGGTGAAGACAGGAAAGGATGAAACAAAAGCAGGGATTAAGATGATGAAGGTTATGATCAAGGTGATGAGGAAGTTCACACACTGTAGTCTCTATATTTGTTTACCCGTCTGACACTGTCCTCATCCGACTCAGAATATTGTCTGTGGTAACGAGGATGGGCCTACATGATGATACAACATGCATTATAAAACCTGCTGTCATGAAATCTAACAGACTAATGTTAAACAGCTACGAACACTGAGAGGAGGCAAGAATCGATCAGCAGAAGATACATTTCAGATGTCAGGGTTCAGTAAGTGTTAATAATACTTGTTAATAATACAGATGTAGCATTCTGTATAAAATAATAAAGATAATAAATAGTATATACAGTTCCCATACTGCAAAAAAGTACATTTCACATATATTTCAGAATAGGATTAGAGATATGTTTGAAAATATATAAAACTGTGTATTTGTACAATGAAATATAATTTATATTTTGGATGCTGGAAATACATTATATCATCTCAAGTATATCCCAAATATATTTCAGCACTCAAAATACATATAGAATAAATGTCATATACAAATTCATTTTTTGGCCACTTTTTCTGTAGGGGTTAATAACAAATTGTGTGTGTGTTTCAGTACTGACTGCTAGAATGTGAATTGATCCTGCAAACCCTCTGACTGGTTGAAAGTGGAGACAAATTAAAGGAGGGCTGAGCAGAAGCCTTTACCCCATCTCCGTGGTCACTTGCATCCCCTTCACTCCTCCTCTCGCTGGGGTAGCCACTGTCCCCGCCACTCTCAGATTCCTAACAGACAGAAACCAAAAGCCCTGCGTGGTCAGATTTCACTGTGGAAGGATATCCGGCAGACTTTGCAACAGCAACATACATTCAGAGCCGCTTCCACTTTCAGAGGTACGGCTCACCTGGTGTTCAACTGTGTTTTTATTGTTGAATCTTTCTTGTTCGTCCATTCCACTGAAAGACAAGGCTGTAAATCGTGGAAATAACACAAAATAATTTCCAGGTCAATCCCACTCTTTATAAGTTAAACTATTCTTTGCTTGGGTAAAAGTGTGAATCCATCCCATCTAGTTATGTGCGTACCGACAGGGAAGTAGCTCGTTGATCCAGGTATGGGAAGGGGGGAGCAGGGGAGGATATGAGGGGAGCAGGGGATCGAGTCCACTTCACTCATGCTCTCATCTGCAGATGAAGTCTCTGACAGGCGGGATAAAAGCGGAGGTATCCGGCCCGTTGAGATGGTTCGAACTCGAGGAGAACCACAGGGCTCCTCACAACCCCTCAGCACTGTCTGGGCCGACTTCTAAGATAAGGTGAGGTGAAGGTTATTTGAGGAAATTGGGTCATTACAGCAGCAAAGAATAGGATACAGACGCTGTAATATAACAAATAAACAAACATATTGACATGATATTTTAATTTCACTTTATGAACTTTGAATGGCATTTTTACCCAAAACCCCCATTCATTTCTGACTCTAGTCCATACTTAGATTATTATTTATATCATCACATGCTATAGGATACAGTAATTTTACAAGTAGCTTGTTGGTGCAATCCAGTTGGGAGTCCTCTGCAGGGGAGAGGTCGAAGGGGGTCAGGCCCATACTCTTGCAGATCTTATTACACAAATGGGAGTGGAAGAACAGCGCCATGCCTCGTACACCTAGAATACAGACGATGAAGACGCTATATTGTCTTAAATGTCTCCACCACCAACACCGTGTCTATCTGCCTCAGACTGGTGGTAAAGGTGTGAGAGAGAACTGTACCCAGGTTTCCATCTCCAAAGTCAGTGCCCTTCTCTGTGTGGATCTGGGGATCGGTGTAGAGGTCTCCTACTCCCTGGATGTCCACCACAATCAGCTGGTGGCCTGAGCGCTCAAAGGTGAAGTGACTGAAGGCCTGATGGGTAAACAGAGTGATTAGCAGCAGTGCCGCCTGACGCAAGTATTACAACAGTATCGGTATTTTAAAAAAGGCGGTGCGGCCCACCTGCGGAGTGAGTCTGATGTTGTCATCCCTCACAAAGCCAGAGTTGGAGTTGTATTTGATGTACTTGCCCTCAATGTAATGTTCCAGGTGGAAGAGGGGTTTACCTGGCCTGTTTGTCATCTCCACCACACACATCTGCATGATGTCCACCTGAGATTTGAATGGAAAGTGGATTATGGATTTGGTCAAAGGGGGAAAAAAAAAAATAGCCGCTCACTCAACCTATGGTATGCTTCACACCCTTAATAAAGCTTTGTGCTGAGAGAGCAGCGTCTGGAAAGCAGAGTGATCTACTATTACGCCTCTTTTTTTTGTATTACTTCACTGTCAATATCAGAGGGAAAAATATGTCTCTTGTGTTTCTTCTGTACCTGTTTAGGAGGCCTGTGGCGGTTGTACTCCTCTCCCCAGAGCTTGGCCTCCATCTGTAGCCTGACGTCCTCAAAGTACACGTCTCTGTCCACCGTCTCCATGTAGCGCTTGGACACATAATTAGACGCGGACTTCCAGTTACTGCTGTGGGAAAAGTTAGACAGCTTCTTCCTGGGGAGGAAAAGGAAATGAGAGATAGACATTAGTGTGGGAAACAGTGTTTCATTTACAATCATGTAGCTGCAGTGGTGCCCCGAACACAGCTGGAAAACTTACCCCTTTGCTAGAAAAATGAAAACAAAAATTGATCATCTGGTCTCATTGCTCGAGCAAACCCCCCAAAAATGCAGCTGCAATAACAGCACCATTGTCCATATGGTGATATACTGTATATATCAAAATAAAAGCCATTCTTAGACGGCAACACCTACTGGCACTGATCTGCAATGGGCCCAGGCCCCTGAGTCTCAGAACCAAAGTTGCCTCGACCTCACACATAACAACACACAGGAAATACATACAGCTTTTCAGATCTACACTTTTTTTTTTAAGAATTAACTTGCTTGGTCTTGTAAGTGGGAAGGATTTGTGTTCATGCTCTGGGTTTTGTGGGAATGGAATTTTTCTGTGGGATACTGTTCACAGCAATGGGGGTGGGGGTGGGGGTAGCTACTTTTCCCACATAAGGAAGATCCATAATACTACTATCTCATTTCCTTTCATTATGCAACATAACGCCAAAGCAGAAATACAACAACCAGCTCAGTTGGTACAGTGATACGACAATAGGCTCAAATTGTGTGTTACCAAAAACACTGAACATCCAGGGGAATTAACGCTCCTCTTCCTAAGAATGAAGTTCATTATAAGGGTCAGAAATGGCGTACCCTCGGTGCCATCATGGAGGACATTACACAGCAGGTTTAGTTTGCTATGCTCATAACCAGCATAGCAAGTCTGTGGGTCTGAGGAGGGAATGTGTGGAATGTGGACCTGAACACTTGTATCCTGCGACCTACAGACCCCACTCTGCTTTGTTTACCCTGAGACCATGATAGCCTCGCTGACTGGAACATGAGGGCAATAACCTCTGGAAGAGACCCGATGAATATGGAGAAAATGATTGAAATAAATATTTTAACTTACGTTCTGTAGCACTCCCTCATAGCCCCTTTCCCAAAGGGCTGTGAGACACCAAGAGAAGAAGAGAAAGTTAATTAGTGAAGAGACAACAAAATACAAAAAGATCGATCAACAATCAATCTGTTTGGTTTTATTGTGACGAAATAGAGTAGAGTAGAGTAAGAGTAATACCTGGGCAGCCATCTTGATGTGGACTTGGTCTTGAGCCCACTCCCCTGTGACAGCATTGTACCTGAGGAGAGTGACAGGTAAAACGAGAATGAACGTTTGTGTTGTTTATCATTAGGTCTATTTAAGTAGGCCTCTCAAAATCCTCAACAAATCAATGGCGCAGGGCAATTCCACCTGTATATAGGAGAGTCTACAACACTGACCTGGCTGCAGTTTAAAGGTCACTTCTGTCGCCAGTCAACAGATTTTTCCCATCAGATAAATCTTTTGAGTCTACATCAGTTATTCAAAGAAATAGAAAACTTTTCTAAACTCAGTAACGTTAACCAAGTTACTCTTTGCCCTCTGACTTAGGACTGCTTTCAACAGCCCATTATAAATTCTTACCATGGATGCACAGAAAGTGTCATGTTTCCACACCATGGCAAGACCAAAGAAAAGAAGAATGACACAGAAATATGTGTGCATTTCTGTATTTCTATACTTATGAGGACCATGTTTTGCTGGTCCTCACTTCTTTAAGGGGGTGTTTTAGGGTTTGGGGTTAAGGTTACATTCAATACAGTCAATGAAGATCCTCACAAGTACAGCACTACAGATGGGTGTGTGTATACAGTGTATCTGGGTCAGTGTGTCCATATGGTTTGGCAGGGAGTCAACTCCTGAGTTAATGAATACTACATGTATGTAGCAGCGGCAATTTTTCCCAGGTGCCTTTGAGTCCATAACACAGTATTGTGCTTTCATATGTAGGCTACTCCCACACACAGGAGTGCCACATCCCCAACAGCGGACCTATCCAAAGTCCAGCATTTACTCTTTTCCGCTAAGCCATTTCAGCCCTAGAAGGCCGTGTACCGTGGCTGTCATTCCATTGAGTTCATACTAAAGGGGGAGAGGGGAGAGGGAAGGAAGGGTGAAGTTACAACTGGGTTAAAATTAGCACATGAAAAGAGAACGCAAAAGCAAATCCCAACTGCAGACAATCCCGCCCCTGCAGGCGGGTCCAAGTCCTGTGTTACCTAACAGTCCCAACAGAGGTGAGGTGAGGCACTACACAAACAAAAGGGACTGCAACGCTTGGCCCATTTCCTTCCTGCTGATATTTAAACCTTTTTGCCCCCACCCGCTGTGTTATTGCCTTATTATGGGTTTCTCTTAGTGTGAGAACTTTAGTAGTGGTATGTACAGTATGCAGCCCTCATGTTGGCCACAATATCTCGGTGCACACTCAGTATCCCATCCAGAATGTGGGATAAAAAAAAAAACTTGGATGAGCCGGTGGAAACGATGTGAGAGCGTCAGCATATAATGTACCCTGGGAGGGGACGGTAATATTTGTCAACAGTAGAGATTAGCACCACTGACCTAGACATGAGCCAAGAATGGAAGCTGCTGGTGCCTCAATAGAAAGTAAATAGTGATACAGCCTAATACCAGTAGGGAAAACTGTCAATATAGGCTAATACTGAAATACTTTCCCTCGTACTATCCCAGTATTGGGATACTTCTATTCAAATTTCAAGCCTTCTATTGAAAAACGTAATTAGGGCATCAAACAATGTTTAAAAATGGGAAAAATCATCGTCACTGACTGTTGTAGAAAAGTTCTTGAGTCTGAGGTTCGTCTTAGTTGAATATATATTTATTACAAAAATGGATCTCCGGAGAGGAAGAGGTGTACATCACACATAGCAACATACATTTCTTCAAAGAATCAAGGGTTTGCACTGGTCTTTAAGCACCATTCAAGGACGTGACAGAATGTGCAGACAGAGGAACAGGTGACACAAAAAGAGATAGAAGGACCGTGAAAACACCACATGTTGTGTCCTTGTTGAGAACATCCATAGTCTAAACAGGCCACGGTGACAAGGGCCTCTGGAAAGGAGAAGTTACGGCCCAAAGGTTACAGAGAGGAGACCATTCTACTCACACAGTATGAAACAGTATATTCACAAGAGAAAGTCAGTACATCTGTAGTCCATATATGCACATGCGTGGATGTGTGGGTTCAATTTTCCACGACACTGACAGATTGCTTGAAAGTGTAAAAGGCTTTAACCATATACTCATAATAATAAATGGCTTTGATGCTTTATTGCCTTGTGGGATATTATTTTTAGTTTTGAGTGGTGGAATGAAAGAAAAACAGTGATAAATTTGTCATGTTGCAGTATTAAAATTAGTAATGACGATACCCATACACCTTAATGTGCAACAAGTCGGTGACTCATATGTTGTTATTATTATTATTATTATTATTATAAGTTATTAATACCTGTAGCGTATGCAGGGTTCTGTCTCTATGTCCTCCAGATGAAACTCTGCCCAAGGGTCTGGCATGGCCTTGGCCTTTTCTATGGCATGTTTCCATGTTGCCTGTCACCAAAACAGAAATGTTATCAGCTGACCGCATTTATTTTTTAAATCAGCTTATTATTATGATTAGGGAACCGGGGAAGCATGCACAGCACCATTTCAGAAAGTTTGAGGAAGAAAAAAAAAAAGCCGTCATTGGATAAAAACAACAAGTGCATGATGAAGCGATCAGGAAATAACACATGGACTGGAAGGTAGGTCTCACATCAAATGTCTAAACTGGGGGTCACATACTAGTGCCACAAGATGAATTTGATCATGGGATGTTTCACGACTGTCTGTAGTTGTGTTATGTTCACCTAATAGCTTTCCTAGAACCAAACCCCTGAACTATGCAAACCTGCTCCAGTAACCCAAGCCCTGCATATCCCACACTGCTGTCTCTGACATGATTGGTCACAAGGCCTAGTAGGCACTCTAGACCGTTTATATTTAGCAGGAACCATTTACATTTGAGATATATGAAGGCTTGTGTTTTTAACTGACGATAGGTTAAAAGTTCTGTTTGTGAGGATGAGTAGACACCACATTTCACGTCGGACCACGTTCACCTACAAAAGTGTGTTTTCTCCATGATGCCTGCAGAAACTTTATCTCCTCGTCACAAGAGGGTCTCAAGATCAAATGGTAAAGCGTGGCATGGAGCTGTATTACATAACCACGCCAGACTACACTTTTAGACCACAGTTTTTTCCTGGGATTTTTGGCATCTCCTCAGACTCGTCTGAATTTCTAAATCGGGCTGTTACAGCAGCTGGGATACATTTCAGAGGGCACTTGTCAAACTAGTAATATCTCATACAATTCATTTCATTTATAAAAATCACTGAGGTAAACAACAATAGGATTTGTAAGTACAGTGTACTGCAGAAAGAAATGTGTTGTTTCAGTGCATTTCTGTACATTTCCAATGTTTAGTTAGTACATATTAATAAATTCCTCAGTAAAAGATTACAGGTTGCAGGATGGGAAGATGCATTGATTAGGAGAAAGAGTCGTCTATAAAGAGAATCATGGGAATTGACAAACAGTATACAGTATATTGCTATAGAAGTAAAGGGACATGCCAACACAGTGAAGGAAAAAGAAAGAGTGGGTGAATCACAGAATGGAGGGAGGAGAGGCAGTCACTGGTGCAGAAGTAGGGAGGGAAGACATAATTGGTTCTGTAACATACCCGTGCGTTCTCAGACAATACCCTGAACGACCGAGGTTCTGGCACTGTTTCTTTTTCAGTTTCTGTTTCATTCTATGCAGAAAGGTAAAGAAATGGACGACTGTTCATCAGCAAATAAATGATGCAGCAGGGGTGGATGAGCTCAGATATGTACAAAGCACCCTCAAACATAAACACAAACTAAAGGCTATTCATCCCAACAGTTGGCCGATGGCACGGCGGCTCCAATAAGGACTGGTTTGTCCTCAATCAAACCACTATGCAGCTGCTAGTGTGTTGACGGCCTCACTGGGAACAGTAAGAGGCGTGCAACATGCAAGGTAATCATGTGAGGTGAGAACCACTTTCTGATACTTCCTGTTCTTGACAGCGAGTGTGGTTAAGATGCAGCTGACCAGCTGTCAATTTCAGCTACAATGAACATGTGCACACACACACACACGGGTCATATTTCCTTATAAGGCAAAGAACTGTTCTCACAGCAATATTAAGAGTTGAGTGCTAATTGAAACCACTGTATTTTTACTTTGATTCCAACATCACTTAATAATCAGCAAAAATAATTTAACTCTCCAGCACTTTATTTTCATTGGCTGCTATTGTTCACTTTACTGTGTGCTTGGTCATCACATCTAATAAGATCAGGCAGCAAGTACCTACAGGTTGCTGGGATATTGCTCACCTTGTACAAAAAGTTGCTCTTGGGCAGGGAGTTTGACAGCTGCCTGGTGTATACCAGATTCTTCAAGTAGCCACAGATCTCTTTGGCAGGTTCATCTAGGATCGGGCAGATGAAGTAGTCTTCGTCGTCATCGCTGGCATTGGCATCACTGAGGGACGAGGTCCTCTGGCTAGGGGTGCTCCGTTGAATGGGGGGCCTCTTGGCGCTGCCCTCCTCCTCCATGGTGAACATCAGGTCGTCCTCCATTCTGCCTGAGATGAAACTGGGTGTGGATTGTTGCTATAGATGGACTGAGGTATATGCAGGAACACAAAGAGGGGAAAACAGTAAACTGAGTGTGGCAGACAGAACCATAAACAGAGACAGTTTGGACTGGCTTCAGTGGCAGCCATGTTAGTATGCCCACACACATGTATACAATAGCCCTGCTGCATGCCTGTTGTTGTGGGTTTCTATGCCATCTGGCTTTCAGAATGCCAAGAATCTGTGTGGAGTTATCAGCAACAAGGAGCACAACAGGGAACCTGCATCTGCTCTGCATCATTGGCCCTGTTGACAGATCTACCTCAAAAATATAATTCTATACTCTATAGCACAGCACTGGTGACGTTAGTTCAGCAATGCATGGAGACCATCGCCATACAACAGCAAATGAATGATTCAGATCTACAGTAAGTACTCAGCAGCACAAAGGACCAAATGTCATCTGCTCCACTGTAATCAACGGCAACCAGTCCAAGTGTGTTCCAGTGTCCGTAATCGATCAATTGCGCTGCACAGGAATGCAACGGCTGGCAGACAAAGAATGAATGCAGGCCAAGCCCAGCTCAGCAAGTTCCTACTCTGCTGATGGTACCATGTGTTATCGCAGCAATCATGCAGCAACAGAATACTACAAATACCATCGTAACGTTTCTCCTCAGTTTGCATATTATGACCTGCACGTATCAAACAAACAAAATAACTTGCGGGAGGCACAGACACACACACATCTGATCTCTTTATCTTGACAGATTCCTCGATGACAATGTAACCCTGTAACTTACCGTTGTAGCCTCACTCTTCTTCCTTCTCTTAGTTTCCGTTAGTGCACAGACTTGGCTGCAACACCGCGAGCAGTTTGAGATTGCAGCTCCAGATCCAACCAACCCGGACTCAGTGAGTCCTGGTTCTCCAAAGTATCCTGTGGGTCCGGGGACGAGCCTTGCAGGCAGTGGGCGGTAGTTTTGCTACAGTCCACCACAGCGACTCGGGCCCTCTGCACGTATCCCTTAGTTCGGAAAGCTACGCCCCTTATTGTATCTACGCCAATAGGAAACATTAGTAGTATTGCTGCCTTCGGGTGCTGCCAGAAATTTTGAAAAACAAGTTAAACGAATACGAACGACCCCACAAAGCGGTAAACATGCCTAGGAAAGTGTGAATTTGCTATGATAGAGGAGTTTTTAGTTGTCCCATTTTATTTAATAAATCAATTGAGCCATAAAAATATCTGTTGATCAGTTTTGTTCTTATTTCCGACCGCAAACACTTGAATGTGCATCAATTTACGACCTCACAGGTTTGAAGTAAGATCTTACGAGGAGCAAGTAAAAGCAGCACCTTTTATAACTATCTTTAAGGTCTGTACAAAGCATCGTGTATCGATGGACCAACGGGCAGTTTAGTGCATATTGAGCCACCTGAAAACGCTGGTTATCTGGGATTCACGATTAAACAAAATCATATCATATGTTCTGTCGACGAACGGACTTTGGTACACATGAAAGCCGCATGAAAATTGTTAGAAGTTAAGCTAACGTTAGCCCGAACGCCTTCAAGGTGTCGCTGCTGTTATATAACTGTGTAAGTCCAGGCAAACAGCTAGAATAAACATATGCAGGGCTAGTAAACAGTTAGCAGTTATTGTGCTAAATGCATACACACAAACAGCTGACACTTCAGTTATGGACTAAGGAACATATACAGGACAATTTATAATAGTTGAGTTTGTAGTTTGTGCTTCTATGAAGTTAGTAGTTTTTCCTCTTTATACAACGTGGTAGCGTGGCCGAGTGGTCTAAGGCGCTGGATTTAGGCTCCAGTCATTTCGATGGCGTGGGTTCGAATCCCACCGCTGCCAAATATGTTTTGGTGTTATGATACTACAGTTTCATACAATATAGTTTTGAAATGATCGAAATTACGAGGTATTACAGCTAAAAATATGATTTCTGTTTTTTCTACTTCACAAGGCAGTAGATGGCCTCAGCCTAGCAATCACTATGGTCTGGACTCACACAACACTCTTGTGGTCTTTATGGGTATTACGTTTTCTAAAACTAGATCACTATAAAGTAAATGCTTTGCCACTTTAAAACAGCTGCTCAAGTTAACACAGTTTTCCAGTTAAACAAAATAAGACACTATGGTTCATAAAATTTATTGAATCAAAATTACAAAACTGAATTAGACCCATTTGTCAAAAAGCATGTAGATCCAAATGCCCCCAGGTTTTGGATTTGATTACACATCTTATGGAGCATCAGGCCTCAATGGGTCCTTAGTTTTTCCTTGGAATACTGACTGGCCACAAATTGTAGTTTCTGGATGGCCAGCTGGGTGTCTTCTGTGGATATCCCAAGATGCCACACAGCCCGTACAGAGCCTTTGACATGAGGGAACATGAGCACCTTCACTCCCTGTCCCAGTGCAGCCTCCTCTCCCTCACCAACCTGGGCCATGCGGGCACAGAAGTCTGAGGGACTCAGACTGGGGTCCCGTATACGGAAACGCACGATGTTTGTTTCCACAGTAGCCAGGTCGACAGTGCACAGAGGAGGGTCACAGTCCAGTAATGCTAGGAGGACAAGCCACAGAAGAAAATGTAAAAATAAACTGCGTTGCAAAGTCAAGAGGTTGTGAATGAGGGTGAGTACATTTTTTTCATCACGATCTAGCCCTCAGACTCCCCTCAACAATGCTACATATACTGCATGCCTTTCAGAATTAGGATAGAAATATGGCGTTCTCACCTTGAGCAAAGGTCTTGGCATTGTGGTGGTCTTCCTCCAGTCTCCCTACCATCTCCCCCAGAGCCATTTTGCCAGCTGCCGCTAGTATGCCAATCTGGCGCATCCCCCCACCCAGGGCTTTACGGCACCGCACCGCCCGGGATATAAAGTCTTGCGGTCCACCCAGCATGGTTCCCACAGGGGCTCCCAAACTCTGTTACACACTCAAATAGTCACACAAGTGGAAATGCTTAAAAGTATTACTTTTCTTTCTCTTTTATGTGATTTTGACCTACACCAATTAGTACGTTTTAAGCTGTGTGCGTGTGTATCTTGCAGTCTCACCTTAGATAGGCACACACTGACGGTGTTTGTGTACTGCAGTATGGTGGATACAGGCACTCCCTGGACTAAAGCAGCGTTCATCACCCTCGCTCCATCCAGGTGAACCGCCAGACCGTATTTGTCTGCTACAGCGCGCACCTTAGAGATGGAAATCCGATTAGATTATAAATTCAGCAAGAGCTGCTGAATTGTCCACTCTCTTGTAGGGATGCAGGTATGACAGCAAGCTGCTCTTAATGAAGTATTTGTCACCTACAGTTTTAAAAGGAATGTGTCATTTGAATGTCATGAGAGTGGAAGACTGGGACAACACTGCACGCTTCTTATATTTCTTTTCAACACAAGATATGTTGTCCCAAACTACACACATATACCATCAAAAACCATCTTCCTTGCACCAAACACACACACATAGACACGCACCTCCTGCAGGAAGGGAAGAGGCAGAATGCGGCCTCCCAGTATGTTGTGCGTGTTCTCTAGACATATGAGGCGCGAGCGGGGGAAGTGGGGGTCGGGGTAACCGTGGCGAATCTTTGACACCAGCTGGTCCAGGTCAAATGTTCCATCGGGGAGGTTGGTCACCGTTGTGGCATGAACACCAGCCAGCTGTGTCAACACACACACACACACATTCACTGCATTGTTCTAAATAAAGCAATGTGCTGCATTTGTAGATTGGGATGAAAGAGGTACAGAGCACCTGTTGTGTTTGCTGCTCATTTACACTCACCTGTGCACTCCCTCCTTGCTCGTAGATATGCAAGTGGGACAGATCACCCACAATCATCTCATCACCCCTCTCCCTGCAATGCACCATCACTGCACCACAAAATACAACAATACGCACACATTTATTATGAGCTCCTAGAAAATTGGTACACATGTAGACAGTCCGTCTTCTCTAAACTGGAGCAACTCACCTGCGATGAGATTACTCATGGTTCCAGATGGGACAAAAAGAGCGGCCTCCATCCCAAACATATCAGCTGCCATTTTCTGTAACTCTGCACATATCAGTATAAAAAAATGCAAAGTTTATGAAATGTTACACACAATCAATCACAGTCCCCTCTGGCAATCCTGCTGTTTAGGTGACTTTTCTGTCCTGCCATAGCTCAGTGGTTTCCAAAATATCTCAAGGACCAAAATGATGACAAGCATTAGGCCAGGGAGCGCCAGTTTTTAGGTTATTCTTCATTGATGGGGACCACCACTGGCATAGAGAGTCAATGAGGATTGGATAGTGGGGATCGCCCCCATAAAGCTGCCAAAAAGTAACACTTTGCAGGTTCAACTAGCCCGCTCTGGTGCCATTAGAAGATGGGACCGATGATAAGGGCCGGGGAAATGGACTTACTCTGCATTCTCTGGAATGTATTGCAAAAATGTGCTTTCTGTGTATGTTTGTTAGATATGAATGTCACTACCTGTGGCAGATGATGTATCTTACTCCCCCATGTATTCTCTTGGTTATTCAAGGCACACAGAAGGTGCTATGAAGACTTTTGGTTTACTCGCCAGTGTTTTATGGTAAGACAGTGATGTTTGGTGTCATACGAACCCATTTGTTGTAAGGTGATCAAATATGTCACTTGCATTATCAAAAGATCAAGAAAAATGATGTTTTCCGAACCTGGGCTGGAAATGGAGTTCTAGGTAATTGTAATGACCGGTCATCAGGTTGTAAAACTGATGTATACAAATGAGGGAAACACCTACCACTCCTGACAGACCATAAAACCCTCTCAGCCCTGCTCTCTCTTCAGAAACTCTCAAGATCTCACAAACTCGAACAAACAAAGGAGGACAACTCCTGCAACAGGAGGACGGGCAGAAACTCAGGCAAGGCAAGACATCAAGAAACATCAAGAAACTCAACCGTCCCGCAGCCCGTCCCGCAGCCTGTCCCGCAGTCTGTCATGTA
>CABFOQ010054145.1:11835-25659 GCA_900660455.1 Gephyroberyx darwinii
AGGCTGATGACTCATCCCCCTACTCAGTCACCCATCACCCACCCTAGACGCTCCCTTGCTAACTGACCCAGCCCTGTCCTGCCCTACCCAGCCCTGCCTGACCCAGCCCCACCGTTCCTAAAAATCCCAATTTCACGCCCTCGCTCTGGCGCACAGGCGAAAGAGGCTGCTAATTTGGTTCATGTGTTTGTGTGTGCATGTGTGTGTGTTTGTGTCAGTTTAACGACTCCCCCTTCCTGAATGCCCAAGGTGCAGAGCCGAACCTTCGTCTGAAGATGGGTGGGGGGTAGTGAGCAGGGCAGTGAAGGCGCAGTCTTTCAGCGAGAATCTCAGGGGGAAAATATCATCGTCGCACTCAGCGCACCACTCGCGTCCATTACTCATGTGATGGCACCAGGGGAGTGGCTGATCAATAGCTTTTACTGTACATCTAGACTACTCATCGTTCTCACTTCATCAGTGATTCTTAGAATAGAGAGATGGATTATTCTCACTGTACATCATTAGCAGAGATTGGTTTAATTTCATGCTTTTCACTGTATACATTCTTTTTAGCCTTGTTAGTGGAATGTGAATGCCATGATATTCCTTGTTATTTGCACCCACTCCCACTTTCTGTGAGCTAAATGGATTAGACTAATTCTGCGGACAGACCCACACCGTCTAATGTGAAAGGCGATGGCTTGCGGATGCTCTAACTCTCAGTACATACTGACCGTGCTGTAGCTAATGGGACTCTCAGGCATTGAAATCCTATCAGGACTTCATCATTTACTAGAGATTGTCTAGATCCAAGCTAGCCTCTCTCACTAATGGATGCACACCGTACATTAGCTCTCCCTCTGATAACTTTCATATGGATCATTCACCGTGGAGATATGACTTCTTTGTGCACTACAACTAATATCGTCATTAGGTCTTGTGATGGTCATGGACAATTTATATGGTAGCGTCATCTACTTCACTTCACAAATTTTAAAGTATTCAATTTAATACGTTTTCTTGATTTTTAAAATGCCTTGTCAAAAAATGTAAACAGGAGTAGTATAGGGTTGAGACCAGAGATCAAATTTGTCACAAAGTGCTTTACAGAGGAAAACATGCAATTCAATTGAAAACAAGAAATTGACCAAATCACAATTCAGTTTGATTCGCTGCAGAGTGTGTTATACTTGTTCTCAGGCCCTGGGGTGTTGAGGATCTTTGATGGTGGATTTAGTGCTAAGGCAGGTTCCAGTCTGTGTGGGCAAGTACAGGCTGGGGCAGGGTTGATGAAAGTGACGGGGTGGGAGGGGCGCAAATGGTTCAAAAGTGCAGACAAACTCCACCCGATCCATCTTAAGCACACCGCCACATTTCGCCTTTGCCTTCACATCAAAGCCCAGACTGTCTGAGCCCCAGCCTCATCTCAGTTTGCAACAGTTACGTTTTTGCACCGTTGAATGCTACTTAAAGGACAAATGAGCTCAGTAGAGGCCAAGACAACAAACTGTACACCCAGACGGCTTGCGCAGGTGTTATTTTCATTATGAAACTACAGGTTTATTTTGATGTGCACTATGAGAGCTTTGTCTGACAATACCTTAACTGAGGTCTTATGTGAGACTGTAAAATAGTGTTTATTCTGAGCTCCTCTACCTTGCTTTCAGTACTGAGCAGAATGAATAACTTATTGATGTGTGTTGAGTAATACAAACACAGACTTTCTCTTGTACCTTTTACTAAAGCTGCCTGATATAATTGAATCAGTGTTTGAAACCCAGTAAGGTACTTCAGCATTATCAAGCCTTTGAAATAATGCATTTACATGCAATCAAGACATAATTTATAGTATGAGAGATGGAGGTATACAGAAAGAAAAGGAGGGAGATATAGTATAGGCCTAATTGAATCACTTGGAGAAGCAAAGAGTTATTGTTTACCCTCTCTCTAGTCTCTGGTCTCTCTCTTTAGAGGGAAAAGGCAAGAGTGGGAGACAGAAAAAAGAAATTGAGAGACCTAATTTCTCAAACAGCCAGACAGACATTGGTTACATGGGCGAAGGAGGGACAGCTGCTGTGCATTCCAGACGAGGTCGAGACGTCAGTGAGCGGTGAAAACAGGCATGAACTGTATGTTGCCCCACTGTACTGCTGGCAGATCAAACCACCGACCAGTGGAGATGCCAGAACATCTGGGTTCAACGAGTGGTGCTGTCACCAGTTTGTCTCCAAGCCAAACCTCTTGTGATCTGTATTTTTTAAATGCAATGTCTGATTTGAACCCATGACTTTGCAAGGGCATGGTATGCACCCTAGCCCGCCGATTCCTCAAGATGCCCCGTTGTGGTCTGTTAAAGTTTTACCCCCCAATTAGGCAAGATGATGTCACCATGTCATATTGGGGACTCTAACTGAGTATGATTTATGTCGGCCTTTGTTTTGTTAATCAGTGTGGCCACTTTGCAAATTCAATGATAAAAGAGCAGTTAATGGGGGCTCTATAGGCCCTTCTTTTGTTTCTATTTATGTCATTTTCTTTCTTTCACAGTAGTTTTTAGCAATCTATTCTAGTGTTAGTGGCTTGGGGGGCTTTCACCTCCTCTCCCCTGCTTCGCCCGCTCATCCCACCCTTCTGCAGCCTGGTCAATCTAATTAGATCAGCGAGACTCATCAGGCACTGTTTAAAGTCATCAAAGGGAGCTCTGTTTCCCACTGGGTGC
The DNA here is from genome assembly GCA_900660455.1 of Gephyroberyx darwinii. NCBI lineage: Eukaryota > Metazoa > Chordata > Actinopteri > Trachichthyiformes > Trachichthyidae > Gephyroberyx > Gephyroberyx darwinii. Next base: position 14,537 of record CABFOQ010054145.1, read on the forward strand.
CCACTGGCCGTGAGCAGAGAACAGTGGGCCTAGTGTGTATCTGGGACCCTCGAGACATCCCACCCCCAACTCACCAAGCCACCCGCCAGCAGCCCTGGTGACATCATCACCTCATCCCTTGACATTTGACCCCCTGAGTGTTTGACCCCATACTGGGCTCGGTGACAGTGGGCCCACTGTGTAGGGGCAACATGGTAGGAGGGCTGGTAGGGGTCATGGTGTCACTGATGGGCACCAGGCGCTACTCTCCCACCCAGGATGTGTGTGTGTGGAGGGGGTGGGGGGATGGGTTGAGTTCCAGACCCAGGTCAAATAGTATTTGCAAATAATTCTTTGTGTTTGTTTTAACCTGGATGCAGTACCAGATGGGGGGTGCCACATAGGACAGTACCAGAGTTGAAACAATCATGGGAAAGCATTTGAAAGTTACTTTAATAAGCCTTCTATTGACAGCTTACTCCACTCTTTCTGAATTGTCCGAACTAAGTGCAGGTTAAAACAAATGCTAAGAATTATTTGCAAATCACTATCTGCTCCATAGCCCAAGGAAGATGGAGTGTGCATGTGTATCCTCATGAGAAAACAATGCAATGTGACCATTGCATTTAAATAGATTTCATCCAACAATACGACTGCTGCTGTTTTGAATAGATTGGATCTGATATCGAGACAGTGTCTGTCTAGACGGGATGTAATTGTTGAGCAGAGTTGTTGATCACGGTCAGATACAACAATGTTGATTGTGTGTCTGTGTGTGTGCACATAGCTGCACCACAAGCATTAACAGGTCTCTCTCCCGCTCTCTCTGTGTCTCTCTACATATTTATGTATATATTTCTCTCTCAGTTCTATGCAAGAAATACAATCAAGAGTGTATTGTCAAAGCTTGGCTTGTCAATAGCAAATAAGTAATAACAATGTCTGATGAAAACAGACTGTTGCCATTAATAGTAGTAGTAGTGGTGGTAGTATCATTATTGTAACCATACACAAAGGACATAATAAAGATTCCTCCTCTTTCTCATTTGTGATTGACAGATCTGGAGTGTGGAGACGTGCCTCTGCTCACTCCAGGAAGTAAAGAGATGATGTCCCAGGCCCTAAAGGCCACCTTCAGTGGCTTCACAAAAGAACAGCAGCGGTTGGGTATTCCCAAAGGTAAGACTGGTCACTGCTTCTTTAAGTAAGTAAGGGAAAGGAAGGGAAAAATCCTTCTTATCCCAGTTTTCCCCTACTGGAAAACCTCAGAACAACCTCAAGTTGTCACATGTTACAGATTCATTAGATCATTTCACATTATAGCCTGCTGTATAACATTCAATGAAGGCATCTCTTAGGAGGATTCACTCAAAACCGAGAGACACCCACTGATTTCTGAAATAGCCTTGCATTACATACATTTTACTCCAGGCAGACTGGCTGACTGCAGGATCCAGAGAATCTAGACACAGAGACACAGTGAAAATAATGAGTTGTGTTCCTAAATCAGGCCGACCACAGATCCTCCTCGGGCTGTTTGGAAATAGCAGGGCTTTCACTATATAGTAGCATTATATTTGAAAAGCCTGGTTTCAGCTTGTCTCTGCCACTACTATGTTTACATCCACCACTAGCTCCCTGCTTGCCTTTTGATGGCTTTTTATGGACATGTATATTGACGACAGAGACCGTTAAGGTGCACGGAAGTGTGAAAGTTGGCTGCATCACAGACGTTTTTAGTTCTAGAGCAGAAACCTGAACAATCAAAGATTCAAACTTTATCGCCACATCAGTCGCACGTTGTAAGGAATGTTTCCTGGTACTACTAACAGGATATAGGGAAGACATGCATTGAACAGCGACACACATAAGAATGTGACCCAGTGAATACATATGGAGATAACTGAAACAACATTGCCTTACCCATGGCATTGGAAATGACAGGGTTAGTTAGTACGTTATGCATAGTAAAAATATTTGTGCTATATTATTATTTATTATTTAATATTATTTTACTGTAGGGCTCTTTAGACTGAACCGCCCACCAAATGACATGCATGCAGTATAACCATGACTAATTGTGACCCCGTTCAGATCCCAGACAGTGGACAGAAAGCCATGTGGCCGAGTGGCTAACGTGGACGGTGAACGAGTTCAGCCTGAAGAACTGTTTTGTGGACTTCCACAAATTCTGTATGAACGGAGCCACTCTGTGCGCGCTGGGGAAGGAGCGCTTCCTGGACTTAGCACCGGACTTTGTGGGCGATATTCTTTGGGAACATTTAGAGATGCTTCAGAAAGGTAAAGGCACATTGATCTGCTCGGTGACGCAAGCTAATATGTTGATCATTGTTTATGACATTTCTGGTCTTTATAAGATATTGAGAGAGTGGGAGAGAGAGAGTGAGGGTACGGTGACAAAGGCTGTGAGCTGAATCTGAACACAGTGTCACCAGTATGTTGAATGCATCTTAGGTCCGCCCAAACACCGTGTGTTGATTGTAATCATGCAAACTTTATATGCATCTCACCTATAGCCGATAGCAGGTGAGAAATATTACAGAAATACTGCACCATGCAGTGTAATGTCGCAGCATAGGCCAATTTAGAACCCAGCACAGATAGCATTTGCTACAGTAAGAGGAGCCAAAGAGGAAGACACAATTTAGCTCAGGTCATTAATTTTTGATAATGCTGGATGCAGTTACATGATACATGAAATCAATGACGAGGTCACTGACGCTCATTCCTATCTATTTTTCATGAAGAAGACACAAAGCATTTCCCCGTCAATGGACTGACCTCCAACTTCCAGGAATCCCGTTATACCTCAGAGTATTTTGTCAGTAAGTACTCATTACACTCATTGTAAGTTGCCCTGCCTAAGATCAACCACATAACTAATATATAAATGTTAGAGGAGCCATCACCAGAGGACTGGGTCAGAGTTAAGGAGTGTTCAGATTTAGAGTCATTAAAATGTATTGTCTGAATCATTGCATTGCACAGAAAATGTCCTTTTTGATGTGGTTCCTCAGTAGAAGCAAACATGGCAGCTCTGTTTTGTGCTGCTCTAACACTCAAGAGATATATGTCTACATTATTTAGTCAAGAATACATCTTTCACTGATATCATAGGTTTATATTAGTCATGTCACCATGACACCATTGTAAGGTTTGCTGAAGTTAGGCATGCTGTATGTCTCTATTTGCCTGAAATGATTCAAGTAATGCACTCAAGGCTGTGTTATGTCATGGGCTACTCATACACTGGTGTTTGGGAAACAGGTCAGGACAAGATGGAGAACTGCACTAGTTCTCATTAGATTGCTTGATTGCAGCATATTGCGTCATGGACAGTCTATTCCCTCAATCCTAAGTTTTATTTCTTCCTCTGTTTTGTTCCTCTTCCGCTTTCTCTCTACACTCGTTTCCCTTTGTTTCTCCAGGCTACGGCATCGAGCACGCTCAGTGTGTCCCTCCGTCTGAATACTCAGAGCCTGGCTTCATCACAGAGTCTTACCAGACGCTTCACCCAATCAGCTCAGAGGACCTGCTGTCACTCAAGTATGAGAGCGAATACCCTAATGTCATTCTGCGGGACACGTCCCTCAATCCCCTGCAGGGGGACTACTTCACTGTCAAGCAGGAGGTGGTATCCCCCGACAACATGTGTGTGGGACGCATCAGCAGAGGTGAGGAGTCACACACTAGATATAGATGGTACTGTATTTCTAGTGTATTCAGCAGATATGATTTGATTGTTTGAATTGGGCACTTGTGTGCGTGCGTGCATGCAGACATTTGTGCCAGTGTGTGAGATTGTGCTGATGCTACCAAAGTCTTGTCATGCCACATCAGTGTGCGTGTATTAGGAGAGAAGAAAAGCAGGCCCTATGGTCGGTTTGTGGTTTAAGCAAACCCGCCTCATGCACTCTAGGCTGAGTTGAGGAAAGAAACGAAAACGCAATTGTTTTTGTCAGAGTGAAACACGAACAAAGCCGCAACGTATTCTCTTCTAGCAGTCTGTCCTCTATGTAAAACAGCTGAAGCGATGTAACCTTCAAGAACAAGTATTTTTTTTTCTTTCTCTCAGACCCTTTTTTTCCTCAGCTCAACCTTGAGGTTTCTTGGTAAGGACATAGAGGTGTCAACCCAGTCAACTAGCGTGGGCCTTTCTCATGAAACGGTTTGCTTTGCCAAATGCACGGCGTTGTTTTCTTTCCCAGTGATAGTTTAGAGAGGAATTAGCAGCATTGTTTACATTTATAGCCATAAAGCTCGGATTTTCTTCTCACAAACCCCCAGCTGTAAAAATGAATCGCGTGTACGATGAAGTTAAACTACACAGGCCTCCTTCCAGTGCCTTGAGAATTTCCCTGCAAGGTATGAGGTCCAATCCTCATGCATCATAAATTCCAGGCTTTTGAGCATTGCATTGTGCTCTCCCAACGTGGGAAAGTATTTGTGGCACCGCCGATATCCACATGTGGCTTCAATTTCACCAATTGAAGATTTGGAGGCGCTGTATTATCTGTCATTCATTAATGACTCTCAATTGAAAGACTCCTCTTATCTTTCCCAAGGCCAGGAATAGTAAGGCAATTTGTGTGATCGTCTTCCATTTAGAGCCAAATCCAAATGGCAGTTGTACAAGCGAGACCGAGTGTGAAATGGAGAGAGAAGTTTCACCGTACAACACAATGAAGCTTAGTGAGAGGGAACATTATTTACTGCTAATGCCTTGTGTATGTTACTGTCATAAATATTGTTCCTTTGTCAAAGGCTACAGAAAGCTTAAAACAATTTACATTCTCACTCATTGTGATACTCAAAGTCTTTATACAGACTAGAAATAATGAAAGGATCTGGGTTTGATTCCCAGCCCCGGTGCTGTCTGTGTGGCATGTTCTCCCCGTGTTCATGTGGGTTTCCTCCCACTGTCCAAAGACATGCAGGTCAGGTGAATTGAAGACTCTAAATTTTCTGTCTATCTGTGTTCGCCCTGGGATGTACTGGCGGCCTGCCCAGGGTGTCTCCCTGCCTTCCGCCCAATGCATGCTGGGATAGGCCCCCTGTGACCCTGAACAAGCGAGAAAACGAGAATGAGAGAAAACGACACAGAGGAATTGCTACAACTCCATTAGTTACAGCTTAGAAATAAACATGTTTCTGTGAGCAAAAACATCTTAAAGAGGTCGTATTAACTGCTCTTTCAAATTTAGAGTTTACAGTTGCAGTCATTGTAAAAGTTTTCTTTTCTCTCTCTTCAATTGTTTTTCCCCTCCCTCTCTTCCATCTGTCCCAGGGAAGCTGGGTGGCCAGGACTCCTTTGAGAGCATTGAGAGCTTCGAGAGCTGTGACCGATTGACTCAGTCATGGAGCAGCCAGTCTTCGTTCAGCAGCCTGCAGCGGGTACCCTCTTATGACAGCTTTGACTCAGAGGACTATCCCAGTGCCCTGCATGGCCACAAGCCCAAGGGCACCTTCAAAGACTACGTGAGGGAGCGCTCAGACCTCAGCAAGGACAAACCCGTCATTCCAGCTGCTGCGCTCGCAGGATACACAGGTGAGATGTCTGAAAGTCATGATCTCCATGCACACACACACACAGGCGATGAGACCCTTTTTTGGTGAGGACTACTGCACTGTGGATTCAGGGCAAAACTCAACTTAAACTATACACATCCCACCCAATATAAATCCACTCCAGCGTCCTTGCCAAGCAGTACCTTCCTATTCCCACCACCTCCATGCCTACTGAGGGAAGGTTTTCTAGTTATTGGACTCCATAAATGCCTTGCCCCAGGATATGCTTGTTTCCCCTCACAAGAACTAGGCCCAAACATGGTATAGGTTTGTTTTAAATCTGATCAGGCTTATTGGTGTACTTTTCATCAATATTTAGCTATTAGCCATTGGCAATTTTAGATGGACCTGTGATGGGGAGCATATAACTTGCTTGTCACTATTGAATTTGTGGGGAACAAATAAAATGCCCATCCCTGTATACACCTATATGTCACACATATGCAAGTTTAGAAAAATAAATCATTACCTTGACAAACAATACATATTGAGATGGCTAACTAGTACATAACAACGTGAACTCCACTTAATAAAAACTGTCTTCATTCATTCAAATGTGAAAATTCTCCCATCAGAGAACACCAGCTCCAGAAGCGGTATTACACAATGCAGCTGTAACACATTTTATTGACGCTCTGCAAAAGCCCCAGTTGTGGTGGTGCCTTAATGCAGTGCTTTTAGAGTCAACACAAAAAAATGAACACCTTTTACCCAGGCGGCCCGAGTCATGCACATTACAGGAAACAAACTAGATTCTGCTCGTAGCTTCTTTTCTCTCCTCCTTTGTTGCGTCTTCATTTCTCATCTGCCCCCTTGTTATCTGCAGCCCGCATCTCAGCCTATTTTTTTTTCCAGGTCGTCGTAGCAACGCTGGTGCAACACAAAAATTATGCCTGCCGCTGCACATAACACCAGAGTAGAATTATCTCTTAATCTCGTGAGGCCTCCTTTCTACTTGTACGTGCTGAAAGAGCCAGTTTGTGTATGTTCTCTATGTTCAATGAGATGTCGAGACGTTTACAAAGTCTGCTAAAGCAAATGCGCTATTTTAGCGGCTGTCATGTTTTTTTTTTTTGGTTTGAAAAAGAAAAAAAAACCTCTGCTGTTGCTATTTTTGACAATTCACCACTTTGGGTAAAGTTATGTTGACATTAACCCTTAACTGAAAAACCTATGAACCTCGACACTGATATAAATAACTTAGCAGGCAGAATGCCTCTATATGTGACAGGGCTGATGCTGTGTATTGACATCATTTTAAATATCCCCACCTTTTCACTTGAATTGGGTACCTTTGTGATCATGATGTGCAGGTGAATGGAGGGTTTGTGGTTCAAGCTAAGTCAAGGGCAAGTACCTGCCATATCTTTTTGAAAATTGGGCTCTGAAGAAAAATGAATAGCTTTAGTGTCGACGTATTTCCTCTAAACACGAAAGCCCTTGGGACTTTTTTTACCCTTGGTTAAATTGCAGTCATAAGGCTGCAAGATTGTCAGCATGGGAAAAGGGGAATTCCAACAAAATCTTTGTACGTCATTATGAATGAGTACGTCAGATCTCATTACACTGTCCCAGAGTTGGCATGCACAACTTAATTGCTCATCTGCAAGGTTATTAGTTCAGAAGACTCCTATTGTGCCACTGCTCTTTATTTGTTAAGTTGTAGCTCCATCATAATATACGTGATGAAATATCAAAAAGAATGTAGGCAGAAACTAATGGATCATATATTAAAGTAATTTCTACGCTACGTACATTGATACCAAGTTCTTCTTGTGTCTTATGTAGATATTCTAATTCAATTTTTTTTGAGTTGCTTAACCATCATTAGGGCAAGCTATGGCGAAGTATGAACTACTTAGATCCATGGAATTTCCAATTTAATGCTGCGATTTCAGTCCAAGTGCATCGACTTCTTTATTACCTCCAGAGCCTTAGCGAATTTGTACCTTGGCAAGCAGCACAGATGCATACCGGTTCTAACGTTGTGATGGGGCTCACTGCATGCACCGCTTGAATCAAAAAAGTATGACATGCATCAATTATCATGACAGGATTGATGACTTCAAAAGGGAGCTCATGTGTGAAAGCCTGGTGAGTGTTTCCAGCCTAATGCATAGTAATGTGTTTTCACTGGAGAGGACCTGCTTTCTTGGAGCTTTTACACAATGGGGCAAAGGGAACGAAGCAGACTAAAAGACCTCAATTTTCCTGAAAAAGAAAAGTGTCTGGCTGGCAACTGTTGGTTTTAGCTGTTATTGTGAATTGTGTTCCCCAGAAACACAGAGCTCCCCCATATTAGTCCTTCAGAAATTGTTGCATTTTCACTCTCACCGTTACACACACACACACACACACACACACACACAATAGTGGAGGAAAAAAAAAAAGAGAGAGAAAACCTCAACCTAAAAATTTAACCTCAAAATGAAGAAACATGTTTATGTAACATCCCAAATCAATGTTTATGACAGCTTGACAGTCTGCTCTGCTTGGTTTCCTGTCCCAGTCACGGGGTGACAGGCAGATACTCGTAGCGAGAACAGGAGCCTGATAAGGGTGCTGAGAGATAAGTGAGCCTCCAGTTGTCGTCTCTGAGGGTTCTTGTAACCATGCACCATCCACACCTCTATCTGGAGCAGCAATAGGCGGCCTCACAACATGGCTAACTATTTGTGAGCCCCTCTGTCTCGATCTGTCTCTCAATCTTTTTCTCTCTCTCGTATATAAATGCACACAAAATCATACAAATACACTTTTTTTTCCCATACTCCATTTGTCACTAGATGAGACTATACAAGTCTCTACTAGTAAGCCACGGGGCAGATCCTTAACAGTGCCATGAATGCAAGCCCCCCACCCCACCCCTTTGCCACACTGTATGCTTTTTCAATGAGGCCCATTGTGCATGGAGGCTCTTAGCATATTTTTAGAAACTTTTTTTGTGGAAGGGTCGCCTACATTCTGGCGTGAGAGCTCAGGGGGCTGGTAAATGGGCGCTGTATTGACCTTATGCGGGCTCACTGTTACAGTAGCAGACTTTTTGGAATGCCAGTCAAAGCTTTCCATCTGAAAGAGAGCCAGTGTTGCATAGCCACTCGTTGTTTTCCAATGTTAGGGAGGCTCTTGTCATACACCTTCTCCTATCCTGCTAGCGTGGCTGAAGAGTGCTCAGAAATGCCACTCTTCCCTTTAAGTGTACAGCCTACACATCTATTTCTCTGAAAGCTCATGGTTATGTTGTATAAGGGCACGTTACGTCTTCTGAGGTATGTGTGAGAGGCGACTTTTGCTTAGCTTCAGTTTTGATAAGGCGGTGTGCTGCATGGGCAGGTGTGATTTCAGTGCGCAAGCTTAAAAACTGGGTGGGTTCGTGTATATACTGAAACCCACAAGATCAAAGTGTACCACAGTGAATCTAGTTCAGAGACAAAACCAAACTTTGTTTTTTTTCCTTTTTTCTCTGCTTTCCCTCCTTTTTCCACGAAATGTAATAAACTGTTCATGCAGTGTAATAACAGCGAACATCAGTTTAATGCATTTAGCCTTTGTGTTTGCTTAGTCTGCTAAATAAACAGGTCAATATATTACTCTTTATTTACATTGAAATTCTTTCCAGGACATTAAAGATGACTAAGCAACTGCTTTCTCCAACTTAAAGTTTTAGATCGTTTTGCTATGGCTGGGTTTTGCAAGGGCAGTAGTACGTGTATGCGCACACAAACACACACATATGTACACACACAGTCTGTATTCAAGTCGCACAGATCTGTTGCGGAAGTCTGAAGGCAGCCCGTCTTATTTTGAACCAGTGATTTCATCAGTATGGAATTCATACAGACACAGAAATATTCTGTAGACTCTACATTCACATACTGCACAGGGCAACTGGCAGACAAAGGAATACATGATGAATGGGACTGTTGTATTTAGGGGGACATTTGGTTCCACTGCTGTGCCTCAGTCTGACCCAGATTATAAGGTTTAGTCTGTCTCTCCGGACCTAAGTGACTAACTGGCTTGAAGATTTAAAGATTTTTGTACATAGTAAAAATTCACACTCTTGACATGTATTTTTCCTTTTGACATGAACTGTACTCCAACCAGGTATCCTTTGGCTTTCATAACATCCTCATATCCTCGCAATGCATTAACCGTACATAGATTTAACATGCTTCTAATGTGTTTCAGTTTCGTAAACGCCTCTATACCTTGTATAACTCTTCCAGATCTCCCTCTGTTATGCAGGATTGTCTCATAACCCACTCAACCTCTTGCTTTTTTCCCCTCACCGTTGGATCATTATATCAATGTTATGTTTGCATTAGAGTAGATTATTTTAGAGTATTATACTCATTATTAGACTGCAGTATTTTAGAGTGCATCCTGGTTCTGGACCCTGTCATCTTCCTACACTGTCAGCATCAAGGTGGCCTAGTGGTTAGGCAGGCCGTCCCCTAACCGTAAGGCTGCAGCTTAAAACCCCCCCCAACAGCCAACGTCTACATCTACAACCATGTGTCTTGTCGAAGTGGCCTTGAGTAAAACACCGAAACCCTACCTGCTCATGCAAACGTTCTCTCCGTCTTCCATCTGTTCTACAGGCAGTGGTCCCATCCAGCTGTGGCAGTTCCTCCTGGAGCTCCTGACTGACAAGTCCTGCCAGTCCTTCATCAGCTGGACAGGCGATGGTTGGGAGTTCAAGCTTTCTGACCCAGATGAGGTGAGAGGTCACAACCCCGCTGGCCACCGGCACATGTTCTGGGAGGTCCTAAGTAGTTAGCCAGATGAGCTTGATGTCTTTGTACCTTGTCAAAACCTTGTTTGCCTCCAGTAATATTTTAACTTAACTTTGTATAGAATACCATAAAATAAAACCAAATGGCAATATACTGTTACCTGGTGTTTATGCTCATTATTATTAACTTGCTATTAACTTGGGTGTCCACACTTTTGAATGGTATGTTATCATGCATAGCGTGACCGGATGCTGTTTTCATATGTTATTAGGTTGCTCGGAGGTGGGGCAAGAGAAAAAACAAGCCCAAGATGAACTATGAGAAGCTGAGCCGTGGCCTGCGCTACTACTATGACAAGAACATCATCCATAAGACATCGGGGAAACGCTACGTCTACCGCTTTGTCTGTGACTTAAAAAGCCTGCTGGGGTACACTCCTGAGGAGCTGCACGCCATGTTGGACGTTAAGCCTGATACGGACGAGTGAAAACGGAGGCGGAAAGAAGGAAGTGAAGATGAAAGTTAAGGAGCCGTGTGGACTGGGGCTCGTAAAGTGGTCTTAACTGTTTGGTAGAGTGGGTAACCGTTTTTCTGGGGACCAAAACATTTTTAATGACTAACTGTGGTCTTTGTCATTTTGGAGCTCTTGTCTGTCAGACAGTGTTTTAAAAGGAAGCACATGCCAAAAGTGCGTATTCATACTGCATTGGAGATGTATGTCTGGGTGTGTTTGTGTGTGCGTGCGTGAATGTGTGTGTATTATATATATATACAGGTATTACTTAGCAGCTCAAGGCAGGCAGAGAGCCATCTAGT
>CABFOQ010054146.1:5777-25048 GCA_900660455.1 Gephyroberyx darwinii
TGGAGGGAGAGCCCTTCACCTTTCCTCTCTCCTCTTTGCTGCACTCTGCCGGGGGGCACTTTGTCTCCCTCTCCTCATCCTCCTCCTCATCGTCGTCCTCCTCCTCCGCGTCCGATTCAGCTGCCGCCATGTCCCTGGAGCAGAAGACCACCTTCGCCCTGGTCATCTTCCTCTTCGTCTTCCTCCTCATCCTCATCGTGCGCTGCTTCCGCATCCTGCTGGATCCATACCGCAGCATGCCGACATCCACTTGGGCCGACGGCCTCGACGGGCTAGAGAAGGGCCAGTTTGACTACACTCTGGCCTAGGGTTTTACGCAAAACGCACAGGCCCAATCGCACAAATGTACAACATATGCATACACGAACACACACGCACTTTACTGTACGGTTGCATTTGAGTTTATGATCATCATGGGAGGAATAAGAGGCAGTTGATTGAAGATGTTCCAGTTCAGTTCAGTTCATACGGGTGTATTACACTCGCATGCAGCAGTGTGTAGGTGAAATGGACTTCATGCAGGCCAGTGACTGTAATTTGCCAGGCTGAAATGCACATACAGTTAAAAATACACCATTTTGCAGGCACACACACTCAATGAATGTTGTGACTTGACATTTTGATGACTCAGTGGCGGGGTTTAACGACTATTCACACAAAATTCACACGGGAATGGAGCAATCGGCTGAAGCAGTTGGTGTCGATACCCTCAAAAAGGGCAAATAAAAGTTTCTTGGAAGATATAAACCATTGCACACACACACACACACACACACACACACACACACACACACACACACACACCAACACACACTTTCTAACTGAAATGTGGTTAGATACCTGCCACTCCTTTCTCTAACTATGTATTGTTTACAACGTCAGCATTTGTAGGTTCATTGAGACCAGAAACAATGTCGAAGATGACCTTAGGGTGCCTCGCTCACACAGGGTAGTCCTTCTACTTCACCGTACCTCACCCTCTCAGCCCACCGCCGTTTGTATGTGCTGCCGTACGCTGCTAAATGCTCAACCTTAGGAATTTGAAGTGAGGTTATGAGGGTTTTTTATCTTGCCATTAGTTTCAAAAGATTAAACAAAATGGCAGCGTTAAACTTAAAGGTGCAAGTTGTACGGTCGTTTTATTTTTATTACTTACTGAGAAGACGTTCCTGATAGAAACCCGTAAGAAACGTTTTCATCATTTTGCAAATTGAATCATGCAGCGAGCGAGAGTACAGGGTTTTACACTAACAGGGTAGCAGCAATGAGGCGATGCGATATTACCGATGGCTCATCAGCCATACACAATCATTTTTAACCTTCATGATGTCATAGCTCATTGGTTTTATGATTTTATATTTTTCCTGTAGGTGAAAATCAACTGAGCTGTGCAGTTATTAGGTTGTTATGGAGGAGAAATGTTTAAATCGTGTGTTTTGGATTCATTTCCACCAGGGTCTTTTCAGATCATGTAACCCAGATGTAGCCCGATGAAAGCTTTTTTTGTGTGTGCTGAAAATACTTTGTACATGAAGAATAATCCAGACTTTATGACAAATGACAAAAAAAACGGCATCCAGTGTGAAATGTGACATTGAACTCGAAAGGCGGGGTGTTTAACAATCTGCCTTGGAGGAGAAGCCCATGGAAGGGAAGAAGTACAATCCACCTGCCAAAGACTAAAAATAAGACGTGTTTATTCATATTTTATTTAAATACAGAAATACGGTTCTTCTACAACCTCCTGTTGCTGCTAACCAATGTGCAATCTCACCTGACACTTCCTTCAGACTTCCAACTGCTGAACTAATACTTCATGGGCATTATGACCTGAATGAATACCATACCTATTAGTGCAAAACGTCTTTGCTAGCCATTTCTCGTCGTCACTAAGATATAAGATTTACTGTATTCTTTCTTGTATCATATTAGGCTACTCTTTGCTGCTGCCAACAACCTAGTTTTCCCACCGGATCATTAAAATCTCATCATATCTTGGGAGATATAAGGACATTAATGAAAAGAATCCATTTAGCTACTGCAGTCATCATTTACAAAGGATTTGAAACTAGCATGGTGTCATTGGCAGGTCAAATGAAACAGAGTGAGAGCACAGTCCTGCTCACATTGTAACAACAGGGCTGATCAATGTTTCTTTTGAAAGAGTCATGATGTTAACTTTTTGAAGACAATTTGAGTTTTGGTTTGTTGTCTAAATGTAACGCACAATCTCGTTAGGTCGCACAAACATTTAGAATAGCATCTGAGCTGTCTTGTTGCACTGCCGCTTATGTTTAATGAAGTTAATGGACACCTGCCAGCCAATCAGAATCAAGTCTTCTGTCAGGCCACGTCACATCACACGTGGGAGATCAAAGCAGATAATCAACTTTCAAGTTGTAAATATAGCTTGGAAATGTGGGGGTTTATTTCTAGAACAGGATTTCTCACACTTCTAAAATCTGCTGCCCCCAATGCAGAAATATCATCAACCAGCTTTAAGAACGGCATCATGGCGTACAGTCACGTGAGGAACGGAAGATTGATCTTAAATAAAATTAAACGCAATGTAGGATTTTCATCTTACCACTTCATTTATCAATAACTAGCATCTGAAGTGAACTATCCCTCATGTTATGAAAGAAGGGAGAGGGGGCAAGAGGCAGTAATCGCTGTTATCAATAAGTCATCTAAGTTATCTACTTCTAACAAAAAATATTTCCTTTATGGTTGATGTAGCAATGCTCACCATAAAACATAAGCTAAAGCTATGGGATGATAGCAGTTGCAAAATACCTAAGGCTAATTATCATGATCATAAGTCCATTTTGCACACAAGTTCAAGACTACATTCATGCGAATACTTCCAAGTAGTTCCTCCCTGTTTAGTTCCTACATGACACGAATGCAGCACAGCATATGTCGCCTGTTGCTGAGACTGTCTTTAATTAGCAGCCAAGTCTAAGACTCTACTACTATTTTGTCTCTACACAGCCAGGTCTCCAATGTATCAGTAGGACCAGATACCTTATCACGTGTCAGTTCCGTGAGTGTTCATGAAAAAAGAAACCAACAGCAGTTATAAATGTTTATTCAAATACAGAAAATCAAATAATACACAACTATAATGATGTTGCTGATGTTTGTTTGCTGATAGACTTAGCGTATATTCGAATCATAGGGGATTTAATTCAAGACAGTGCTTTTTAATGAAGTGTCTAGATGATGATTAAGCCTGGTGTTAAAAATACACAGCTCCAAAATGCTTCATTTAGCTTGCAGATAGACTTCAACTGAACCTCGCCCAAAACACAGAGGTGGTGCATTTGCAGTATTTTGGTGGTTCTATTTTACTCTTTTACACTTGTGGATTTTGCTGACGCTGGAAACTTCATAATGGCCAGAGTTTGTAAAAATAACCAGGGCACTGTTGGAAAAACAAGAAAAAAAGCTCAGTGGCGATGTCCAGTTCAATAATCTTCTCATCGGTAGCTCAGCCTATGTACATACGTAGAGCCATGGTTATATTCCTGTGTGAGTGTGCTACACTGTCGTGTCAGTGCCTGCTTTGAAAAGCAGTACATTTACAATGTTACATAACTCAATTTGTGTAATAGAGTGACAATAAAACTTTCCAAATCACTGCCCAGATCTCTCCCGAAAATGTGTCTCTTGTCTTTTTTGTCTTGTCATTTTCCATCTGGCACTGTTATATTTCCTGAGCAGCAGCAGAGAATGAGCAGTGCGATTGATGGTTTAAATAGACCGCTCAATTGCAGCGGCTATGCATACGCTCAGCTGGCAAGTCAGCTGACTGAGCTGTAACGCCTCCTCAAATTCCGTTGATATTGGTAGGCAGTTTCACAGCGCATATTGCCCATTGGTTATAGCTTAAATTCTTTACATCAGACCAACAACCTGATATTGGTCTTTCAGTATTCCCTTCTCCTTCTCTTACAGATTCATGAACAAAAAGTTAAAACTGAACACAGCATAGAAATGCAAATCCTGTTGTCTTTAACATGTAGATGGTGTAGAGGCTGTACAAGTCCAGGGGCAAAATCAAGTATGATTGAATACTAAGTGAATTGTAGTGGATACAGGTGTTAATCTCCCCATTCGCGACCTGCCACTCAGGGACCAAAATGGAGGACGCCAAAAAGTACATTCTGACCAGGAGCCACAATGGCTGCCACCACCACCAGGCCAGCCAGACCAATCATTATGATCGACCATTTCTCGCTTTAAAAATAGGACACTCAATAACGACGATATTCTGATAGGTCAGTATGTAAAAGCAGAAAATGAGGAGGCAGCAAACAAGGTGAGGAGCTTCCTGGTGTTAGTGAGCTCAGAATTGGACCATTGTGTGTCAAGGTCAAATCTGGAGAAAACAAATGGAACAAAAAAGAAATGATCCCTCTCACTGAGGATGTAATGACTAAGCGAATGCCTCCTATTTATGCCTCCAAATTATATTATTCACTCAAAGGCACCGAGGAGAGGCAGCCAAAATGCTTCTAGAAACATAAAAGAGCGGGGCGGCGGGTGGCACTCCATCTCCTATACACAAATAAACTTCCAAGATGAAATCCAAGATGGCAGACAGACGCCTTGAACTCTGCACTTTGCATCTGCACAATAAGCAGCATGCACGCAAAGTGCCGAAGAAGAGTCAGCCATCTTGGATTTCATTACAATGGAAAATTTGGAGTATGCAAGTTTATTTGTGCATTAATGTAGGCATGTATTTATGATTTCCATATTGTTTCGATATAGTTTAATAATTTTTTTTTTAGAAATGTTGATCTATTTTGACCTCGTAGAAATCGTGGTTGTATAATTTCACAACATCACAATATCACACCCACCTGGGACCTATTTTGCTATAACTCTTCAATGATGAATTGATAGAGAAGCCGAAAAGCTGTTCAGCCTTCAGTGTTCAGTGTATATAAAATAATAATAAAATACAAAATACAGAATACAAACGAAAAGGAAAATAATTAAAACACCTTCTGGTGTAAGATAATGAGTGAGAGGTGACCAAACCTTGTCAATATATGGAAGAGATTGTCAAAATTTCAATTAAATAATATACAAAAGCATACTTCAACCTGGTGCTAACAGACACACGTCAGAGTGAAAAGAAATCATGGCATCGTTGGCAGAGAGATATTTTCATTGAAGGCTACTTGTGGTCAGGACTCGTATGCTGAGTGAGTTAGTACCGTTTGTGAGAATACGTTGGAGCAGTTTGACATGGAGATGGAGCCCTACGTTGTTTTCAACAATAAGAGAGTGTCTCTTAGGGAGACATAACTGACTGCCGCAAAACTTGGTCACATCTTTCAGGTAAACATTTACTAAACCCTTAAACGTATACCGTTAACAGGTTTTTAGCAATCTTTAGCTAATAATTTTAGCTTGACTTTATTGCTAGCTTGCTAGTAGTTTGCTGGATAAATTGTAAGTTTGCTTGTTTTTAAGTTAGGTGGGCGTATTTTAACTAGCTAGCTCACTATTTGGGTTACATGCAGACAGTCAGCTAGCGGTTACATGACTTGACCTGAATTTCTTTACAGGTGTCAGCTCACAGTCTCTACATCACTAATGATGCAAACGTAGCCCTGTTTCCTGGACCATCATCTGGTGCTTTCAACTCTCTAGACCTTGTCCCAAGAGGGCACTATGAGGTCCATGGTGAGGATGAGTCGTGCTGATCAGCTGCAAGCTCCAAGGTCAATGTTTTTCTTTAATGAGAACAACCGCATCTAATAGGTCGCCTTCACAGTGGACTGCTTCAGGCCTCCCAAAACAGGGTTCCCATGCATCCTGGAAAACCGTCAACCGTCAAGTCAAGAAAAACTCTGGAAATGTCCTGGAAAATTATTTCTTAAAAAGAGTGGGAACCCTACAAAAGCAAAAACATTCCAAAGGTAAATTACTTATTGTACATCTTATATAGATTATGATACATACGTACATTTTAAGCAGTCTATTTTTTGACTGAAATGCCCTGTGTATCCTCACAATTATTATAATATAATTTTCTTCCAGATAAGTGTACCTTGCTGAGGTGGTTGGTAGGAAGTTCAGTCCCAGCAGAATGTTGGCGCATTGGTTTTCTGAGCGCGAGGCTACCCTTCAGGGGATCATCGGGAAAGTACAAGATGCTATTGGCAATTATGATCCCATGGTATTGACCGATGCACAGGGGAATACAATTTTGGAGTCAGAAGGGAACCACTGGTGGGTAGCAATCATTTTGTTTTACAGGGAAATCTTTAGTCATTGAAAATTAGATGAAATGTGGTTACTCATTTGCTGAGCCAACCTAATGGTTTTGCCTTGTTTCTCCCCCACCCCGAAGGGTCACAGTACTGGAAACAAAATGCACGCAAGATTCTAGCTGTATAAGAACAGGACTTCCAGGAGCTGTAGGATACTTGTCTGTCTGTGTGAGTGCGAGTATGTGTATGAGTGTGTGTGGGTATGTCTCCTATCTGTTCCAGGCTGCAGCTCGGCAGAGTTGACGTCTGCATGGTCCTCCCTCCTAGGACGATGCTGACTGAGCGGGCGTTTGCGTTCTCCTATCTGGGCAGTGTTGGTGCCTACGTGGTCCCCTAGTCCTACGATGACACTGACTGAGCTGCCGTATGCTGTGATGCCGCACATCAGATCTGGATGTCCCACCATGATAAACTTTTATGAACTCTGTATACGCTGCTTGCCCAAACTCGGCATCTATTGCACGCCCAACCGTCCTGGTAGGGGGATCCCTCTCTGAGTAGCCCCTCCCAAGGTTTCTTCCATTTTTCCTAAAAGGTTTTTGGGGAGTTTTTCCTTGTCCTCTGTGAGGGTCTAAGGTTGGGGGATGTCGTGTACTAACCATTTATTGTTTCACATGTTGGTTACTGTGAAGCCCTTAGAGACTGTAATGGTGATTAAGGGCTATACAAATAAATTTGCTTTGATTTGATTTGAAAGAGGAGGAGAATGAGGTAGACTATAGCAAACATATTACTGGTATTAGTCCATACAATAACTTAACTGCTAGGCCTTGCTGTGCTTTCAGTTGATACCCTGATGTGATTGAATTCATCAAAAGACCCTCAGGTGCAGAACTATAGCGCTGGACAGCGGTTCATTGCGCAACACCTTACAGAAATGCGGCCAGCAAGACACTGAAGGAGAGAGAGCCTCGCACTGTTTGTGACAGCATGTTTCAATCACATTAACCGGGAAATGTCCACATTCACCAGATTTACTTTGGGAAATGTCCCTCTGTTAGAATTTTACAACAGCTGACCTGAATTTACCAAAAGGTATTTGTTGTAGCAGAGCCTTATTAACAGGTTATTGGCCTCAACGTTCTTTAAAATCACATTTAAAATATTTATTTGAGAGGCAAGAGCGTTTTGTTCTTGTACAAGGAATATCCTTATTATAATAGCCTATCATTTTGAGCACAGCCTTATTTCTAATTTATTATTTTATTTTATTAGGCCTATATACATAGAGGAATACGATGACTGCCTCTTGGCCTGGACAGACTGTTCAAATATCAAGGAAAGCACAAAATATTTAGAAAGAAATTTACTTGTGGGCCTCGACTCATTTCAGTGGGAAAAAGGTGGTCCTTGAGGTGCAAAAGGTTGAGAACCCCTGGTCTAGAAGACTCATTTTCAGTTTTGAAGTCCCTTTTTGCAGACGAGAAGTAAATTTAGTTTTTCATATGTACTCACAAAAGGGCATCTTGTTTGTAGTTAATATGCTGAGACAGTTTGTAGTACAGGCGCATCCGGTTCCAATTTAGTTTCTTTTCAGTGTGGTTACTACGCTTTGTAACGTGTCATCTGTAGGGCTATTGCTAGATTGCTAGCCTTAATTTAATTTATTTATATGTTCAGACTGGAGGGTGTCATGCTGTTAATGCGATTTTCCTTGTAAAATGCCAGTGACCAAGTGCCCTCATATTAAATCTTGCATAAGATTTGAAATAGTTCAACAGAACCTGTTTCAAATTGACTCTTCAGTCCTGTCAGAGGTGGGTTTCATTATAAAACTTCTTGTTTCAAGGACATTGTAATGATTCATTACCATACGTTAATAGCTTATTTTTGGTTCAGCTCAAACAAAACTACAATATCACCAAAATGTATGTAATGACCTAAGCCTTTAGCCTGACATTTCAGACAAAATGTTATTAATTATAACTCTGTACAAATGTCTCAAATCCCCTTGTTTTTTTTTATCAAGTTTTAATTTCAATCTTTTCAAAACTTTGAAGTTCAGAAACATTGCATCGGAGAGTCACACCATCTTTCACACATTTTGTTGAGTTGTGGTTATGACATGAAGCAAGGCCTCTTTTGATGGGACAGTCATTGTTTACTGCTCTAGAAAGCAAATATGAAATGTCTGGATAGGTCTCAGCAAAATTATTCTCAACTGTTAACTTCTCCTATTTAGTTGAAAAGGGATCAACTCCAAAAGTAGAGTAAGTTGTTAGAAGAAGAAGAACACACTTTATTAATCCACATTATTGACACACACACACACACACACACACACAGCATGCAGTAACATACACAGTAGCATACACGGATGCAGGGAGGGCGGCTGCGGAAATGAGTCCTCTGCAGCTGCAGGGGCAGCCAGGAGCAGTGGGCAGCCCTCTACGTCGGCGCCCGGGGGCCAACAGCTCCAGATAAAATAAAAAGTCCACGTCGTGGTATTGTGCTTTTTTATAGACTTAATTGGTCTTAATCAGTTATTATCAGCACAATGTTTTTCTTTTTATCTTTAATGTTTGTGTTCAACAGTTATTGTTTTGTCACACACATGCTTTGGGTGAACATAAAATTATCTCAGCAAATGACCAACATAAAAATGGGGTGGGACAGGCACTATCTCGAAGAAATCACAGAAATCACGTCTATGTGTTAATGTCCACATTACCTGAAAACGTCTTCATAAATGGAAGGGTTGTTTTTTATAGGCATTGTAGAATATCCAACAATCTTCTTGCTGAAGCCATCGATGGCTAAAACATGGGTGACCCCAAACATAGCCAGTTTTTCATTTTGGTCCATGTGAACCTTATGCCCAAAGTACTCAGCTTGATAGGGTATGGGGTTAAGGTTGCGAGCACCCTTAAAGAGAAGGTAAAGTATATATTGGGTTATTTGGTCATATCTGGTAACTTCTTTACAACTACAAATAACTGCTTAAGCAACCACATTAAAGTTTATTCATAAACTGTACATTCTAGTTACATATATATAAAACTTTTTGAGTTTGATTAAGTTGATTAAGAGTTTGATTGAGTAAAATATAAAAGGCTGACAGAATAACATGAGTACATGGTGCCTTGCTTCGTGGTAAGGCTGATGTAGAGTCGAAGCACTGATCCAATGTGATTCTCTGCAGCATGTACTCCTTTCATGGACAGATACCCCTTCATCATCTTCCTCCCATATGTTGGTCCCGTCTGGAAAATAGAAATTAAGTCAGAATGCAAAAAACCCAGAATTAACAAAAGATTTCCACATAACAAAATAATACTAGCTGTGTCCCTGTGTGTGCGTTAGGGGGCTTATGTTGATTGTGATTACTAGGAATGTAGGCCTAGCCTTGATGTGATCTGTGAGGTATTTGTTAATTAATTATTGCCATTGTCGTGACTCAGTGACATATAAATACAAGTTAAAACCACAACAAGTCCTGTAATAAGGTTGAAGAGACATGGCAAAAGGAGATGCGGTACACAGAGAGACATGTGCCTCACTCTCACTCTCACTCAGATCAAAGTAGGGAGGGGGAGATCTAGCTTTAGATCTAAAATTCTTACCTTGCTAATAGCTTTTGCCACCTCTAATTCCAAATGTGCGTTGGAGAGTCCACTCAAGCACAAGCCATGTTCTCTCTCTCTTTACACTTTTTGCTGAAAAACCTCTCATGTCCCCATACTCTTGTGATATTCCCGCAGAGATTTCTGTGGATGACAGACCTTGTTTCGCATGTCTAAAATTCTATCAGAATATGGCTCCAAAGCCATTGAAATGCCCGATTACAGCAATTCACTAACTCTCTGAACTCATTTGATAATAGCGCTCTCCACGACCTTGTCAATGACAACTTCCGGTTTCTAGAATTTGAAAAATAGGCTTTTTCCATTTGTGTTTTCTTGCGATTTTATGTTTTGTTTTACAAAGTAAAAAATGAAAATCAAGTCATTTCTTTACCCTGAAAAAGAAAAACACCTTATATATACTTTTTTCATTATGGTAAATGGACTGCACTTATATAGTGCCTTTCTGATGGCAGGGGCTACCATACAAGATGCCAACCTGCACATCAGGGGAATCTAATCATTTATACACATTCACACACCGAAGACGCAGCTTCAGGGGCAATTTGGGGTTCAGTATCTTGCCCAAGGACACTTCGACATGCGGACTGGAGGAGCCGGGGATCGGACCTCTGATCTTCCGATTAGAGGATGACCCGCTCTACCTCCTGAGCCACAGCCGCCCCCATATTGGATTTTAAAATTAAAATCAAAGAACCACTCGTTTTTAATTTTTTTTAATTTCTGTTTCTTAAAGGAATATTGAATGACCAAAAAATACACAGACCATTTTCGCCCTAGTTTTCTACAGGCTTGTTTTAATGCACGAGTGTCGTCAATAAACCATGGCGGAGATTTCCTAAAACTGTTTTCTTGTGACTAGCAGAGCGATCAAATCAAGTGTTAAGTAGGGTGGAGTTGAGTTTATTAGTGAAATGATCAAGGGTGCCAATATGATCAGAGAGGGGAGCGAGAATATGGGGCAGTTCAGGCTATCAAAAGACCTGAAAAACATTTCATTCATAGAACAAGATGGAATACCTGTCAAGATCCTGAAATTGATATCTCCTTATGTGCTTGCACCTGCTTACTTACACCACCTGCATGCTTACACCACCTATTTACGCACGTGATCATAAATGGAGTAGTTCAGCTTTAAGTGCCCCAGCCTAATGCAAAAGGCTATTCCCACACTACACAGGGCTTCACCAACATGGTTGGCTACAGCTGTTACCTCGCCCCCCTTTCCCCACACTACACTGCTGTCTTTTAAGAAATCTATACATGACTATAATTATCTATAATTAACACTAAACAAATAACTCCGACAGACGGCACTTCACATAGTCATTAAGGTAGCCGTAAATCTCCTGGTGGCTAAGACCTTCCCCCGGGGTGTAAGCTTGTGGCTCTGGTCCAACCCAGCTTGACATCCAGGCTGCCATCCAGGTGTAATAAATAGCAATGTCTACCATCTAAGACAGAGAAGATCCAAGTTTTTATTGCTTGATAATCGTTATGATTGTTCATATTTCTTCTTTTCTATCTTGAATCCACATCACGGGCATGGCGGTAGTATAACTAAACAAATAAAAACTAGTTTAAAAATCAAACAGTCCATTTTCATTGGTTCTGTCTGTCAGCAAAATTCAGTCATTATAGAATAAATCACTCATTTATCACACTTCTATAACAATTACCCAGCATGCCACAAACAACAGCCGGCCACATGATCCCACAAACTTGTTACCCAAAACATACTGTATAACTATCAGGAACATAGGGCAATTTGACTCTGCCTGGCTGGTTCAACTAAAATACATTTCCTGGAGAAAATGTGGGCAAGCTGAAAAAGCCTGGAAGTGTGCATGCTTCTTCTGGAGATAATTTTGAGTTATTTTCTAGTTTAGTTATAACTAAATGCTACCTTTAACCTGTCACTGGTGAGCTACGGAAACAGTTACCATCACTTTCCTGGTGTTCCACTCTGATGCATATAATAAAAGCTGACGCTATTGACTTGCTATTTAATTTTAAAAATAATTTTAGAAGATCTTAGAATGACATGAAACCCCCACTATATGCTGTTTTGTATTTGATTGAATCTACAGTTGTCCAAAGTACTTTAAAGTATTTTATGTGATTGTATAGCCAAGTTACACAATCAACTTGAATTTCTGATCTTTATTGAAAATTTAAATAGAAACCATGTACCGTGGCTCAAGTGAAGCAGACGCGATCTCCACCACTGAAAGCGATTGGTCATCTAACACAATGAATTCTGCTATTTTCTCCTTCCGCCTTTGTGCTATCACCAGCAAGCCGCTCTTGCCTGTGTATGGATTGCTCTAGTGGTTGCTGCGTTGCTTGTCTAGTGCTCGCCTGGCTAGCTAGCTGCAAGCTAGCTGTTATTCCACTGCAGGAACCTGAACGTTTTTGGTACTTTTTTGAGCAGGAACCTTCTCGGCAGGAACCTTTTTAGTTCCCCAGGATGTGGTGGTGGAACCGCTTTGCTTATTTCATGTAAATGGAAAAATTCTTGTTCCTCCTCTTGTGTATTTGTATTGTATATTTATTCATTTTAATTCCACATTGTAATGCACCCCGCCCTCTTTAACATTGTTGTCCTTTCTTTCCCATTAATTGTTGTTATTTATTGTTTCATAATGTTGGCATTTGGGAGGCCCTTTTGAGACTAATGATGATTAAGAGCTATACAAGTAAACTTGACTTGACCTGTGGTCTCTTTGTCCTTGCTCTCTCTCGTCCTACGTCCTCTCCTCCCTTCCTGTCTTGCTCCACTGACTCCACCATGTCACCTTTTCTATCTGCTTTCTCATTCTCTTTTGACCTCCTCTGTCCCCTCTCCTAGAGACCTATCACGTGGCTCCACCTGCCCCTTGAAAATCTGAAGCCTTTCAAACTGAATGTACAAGACTGGCTGTTGAACCTCTCCCTTTTAATCTTTCCTATCCTCCTTCTCTGCTTCTCTCTCTGCTACTTAAACCTCTTACCACACAATATACACTAACCAGCCACTTTATTAGGTACGCCTGCTCATTAACCCAAATAGCCTGCTCCTTCAAACAGCGAATCATGTGGCTGCAACTCAATATATAAAGCTTGCAGACATGGTGAAGTGGTTTACTTTTTTGTTGGTTCGAACATTAGATTGGGCAAGATGCTGCTGCCGTGGTGTGATTGTTGTTGCCAGACGTGGTGGATCCAGCAATCTCAGAAACAGCCGCCCTCCTGGGATTTTCACCACTACAGTCTCTAGAGTTTAAAGAGAATGGTGGATGAACAAAATACATACAGTGAGTCAAAAACCCCTTGTTAATACTTGTTCAAGCTAACAGAAAGGCCACAAATGCTCCAATAGAAGCTCTTTACAACAGTGGTGTGCAGAAGGTCACCTTGTTGAATCCATGCGGCCAAGAATTCAGGCTGTTCTGGAGGCAAAACGGGGTCCTACCCGGTACTAGATTGGTGAACCTAATAAAGTGGCCGGTGAGTGTAGTATCACAGCATATCTAGACCCCAGGACAATAATATGGCAGTCTGCAGCCACAAGGTCTAATTATGCTGTTAAGATCCAGCAGAATGAGGTAGATAAGAGACAGAAAAACATTAATGTTATAATGAAAAACAGCACCTAAGCAGACATACAAGAAATGTAACTGGTATTTCTTTATACCTTTCTATTACAACAGTTAGGTACTTTAGAGTTTCACACACTTTGAATTTAAGCTTTGAATATTTAAGCTTAAACAGTGAAAACACATTAAACAATAATAAGAGAGATTTAGTATGTTAAAAGAGCCAAGAATTTAACATTTTAGGCCTTTAGCAGGACACGGCATTAGCCATGATTGAACCTATGACCTTTCCATGATGGGACAGTCACCTTAGCTAGGCCACTAGGCCACATTGCTTACATAGTATCAGTGAAGTATGCACATTAAAATATGATAATTGAAATACAAAGTATGAACACAAAATAAGAGTCACTGTCATTTAATGCCCACAAGATGGAACTGGAGTGCCTTTTTCATTTAAGTATTTTTTATGGTGTCACTAAGCTTCAAATAGAGCTGCCTTGCCAAATGCATTGTAATGAGTGAAATGCAAGGAAAGTGAGTATATAACAAGTTAATGTCTGAAGCAATATCCACATTAGCTCAAAATCATTCACTTTTTATTCACTTTGATGATGGCAATTTTCAAAAATGAGGCGTTCTTTCAATCCTGCAAATGGATTTGTACAGTTTAGTGGAACGATCTCAGATTGAACTGCTTTGTCCTCTGCTTGGAAATTGAAAGAGAGGGAAGAAAGGGTGGAAAGAGAGAAGTGAAAGTACGCACAAGGGGATGCGCAGGAAAAGATATGAGTGAAATGATAGCAGGAGCGCAATTTAAAAGCTCTGTCAGGCATCAGTTTTTAGGGTAATCCATACAGCCACATGGTTTGTGTTGGTCAGTCTGTGTCATGGTCATCACCCAAAAAAATCATCATCCAGTCACTTTTTTTTTATGTCTATCTAGAATTTTAGTCTACATTACTTGCAATAAAGAAGTAATACATTTCTGGGCTACAAGTTTCTTCTTACGCATGAAAGTTATGACTACTGATTCACCTTCTTATCCACCAATCTGCTATAATCTGCTATAATATAATCCTGCTATAATTTCTGTTCTTTTGCTGACATTTATATTAAAAAGAAAGGTTGGGTTGCAGTGTTCATCTATAGTCACAAATGGCCATTTCCTGTCAGTGCAACTGATAGCGTTTTGGCGGGATCTCCATTACATTACAGTAAAGTCATTTAGCAGATGCTTTCATCCAAAGCGACTTACATAGGTGATTGAACCCACAACCCTGAGACTGAGAGTCTCATCCTCTACTGACTGAGCTGGATAGGTCAGGGCTCCATTGTGGATACCAACTCTAAAGGCCATTTGTAGAACAGCCGTTGGAATTAGTTGATAAAAGCATTGCTGGCCATGACTTCTATCTAAAGTGAAATGCATCTGCATTGATGAAAGTATTTACATCAGCAGGTATGTTATAGCCCATAATGAGTGAATTAGCTACATGTGGCGAAATTCTTGCTGTTCCACGGTGATTGCATAATCATGATTACCAAGATGCTGTCTAGCGATGGACAACTTCAGTAGATACTAGGTCAGAAACTGCTGATCGCTATGCTCAGTGATTACATTGTCTTTGGGAGTGGAGCCACCAATCTAAAGGTCTGTTGGCTATAGTGGTTGTGTTGTTGGTTATGGATATTGGATATATTTGGTTATTCAGCATCAGCTCTTAGGTGAATAAGTGACAATGGCTGCACCTGCTTCTGCAACCACTGGTTTACCTGTTAGGAAACAATAAATTTGCAAGTTACCCGGAGGACTTACAAGTCAAGACAGCATTAAGTTAAGGCATTTAAGGTCTGTTGACTTAACCTCACTATACTATGGGAGAAGCTTAGGACGCACTCACACTAGGCCATCTGAACCGTGCCCGGGCCTGGTCGAAGAGGTGTGCACGGTTCACTTGCATTCGGGCTAGTGTGATCGCTAATCGTGCCGGAGCACGGATCCCGAACACGTCAATGATGCGACTGTCCCATAAAATCGATGATTTATTGATGAACGCAAATTGTAGTCGGGAGTAAAGCTGCAAATTCCTCCCTCAACGTCAGTTGCCTCTGTAAAAATCTTCTTATACATGCAGCACGATTAACTGAAAATTGCTGCGTTGCATAATCGATAAATCTATACGCATGTGAGAGGTCCGTGTGTCACCGCACCCAAAGATACTCCAAATAAGCCACAAAGTAAAATTATGGGCACGGAATGTTTAAGCGCAGTGTGAGCGCAGGCCAGCGGGGGAGTGGGGAGGGGGGGCAATCGTGCTCCGGGACGGTTGAAGCCAACCGGGCCTAGTGTGAGTGCGTCCCAAGAATGCAGTCATCAATTCCAAGTAGGACACGCTGAGAAGAATTTATGAAAAATACTAGGTTAATAGTGGAGTTGATGCTAGGTTAAAATAACACTGCTTGGACCCACCTCATCACCAAAGCCCTGACCCGATCTGGTATTTATTCTTGGTAAAGTAAATGTCATGTTAACCATTTGACCACTGCAAGCCTCCATCACCTTTCTGCAAGGTGTACACTTGCACTTACAGTTTGTCGTAGATGGTGATTGGACCGGTCATTGAGTACTAGTTGGGACCTATGTTTGGATGTGTCTGATGAGTAACACTCCCTCAGCAAGTAATGTCGAGGTGCCGTTGAGTAAGGTGCTTGGCACTCGGTAAGTTTATCACCCAGCCCTAGTGAATGCATTAAAGAACTATTTCTGTCTGTTTCTCCAGTTGCCCTGTCAACCAGTCAGCTGTAATCCAGTTAAATGTGACCTACAGCTCCAAGCAGAACTACTTGTCAATCATCACATTACCTCAACAGGTAACACAGCTCTATCAGGCCTAAGATACACCAACTAAACTAAGGGTGCTTTAACAACTAACAAAGAAAACACACTATCTGTAACTTCTGGTGGCTCTCACAGCAGTAAATTGCAGCCATAGAAAAGAGTTTGATTGCCAAGTACATGTCTGCAGGTGGTAGAATAGGCTATTGGTTAGAGAGACCCTTCTGTAAGAAGGTCTCGGGTTTGATGCCAGCAACCACCATGTGTCTTATCAAAGTGTCCTTGAGCAGATTTTGGTAGATTGTCCCATTGGTCAGCTTATTCATTTTAAGTGATGACACCAAAACCACCCACATGTCCCATTGGTGCCAGTGCTCCATGCTAACACTTGAGCATACACTGTGTTGAGTGATAGTAGACTCCATGCTAACACTTTAGCATACACTATGTAAAACTTGGATGCATGTTGTTGCTGTTGTGCAGATGTTGTTGCAAGCGGAGGTGACCTCTTTGAGTTTTGAGGTGGCAGCCCACCATGTTGGTCAGGTGACCACTTGCCTGCGTAGCAACAACACAGACATCGACAGGTAGGCTCTCAGTATTGAAACCGCACTGATGTAGTCTTTTTGTCTGGTGGTCTGTCTGGTTCTGTCTATTTATCCATACAGCACTCCCAGTCTTTTTACCATCCATGCATTTCACCCATGTAATCCTTCCTTTCACTCCATCCTATCATCCCTCTGTCCTTCCACCCAACCATCATCAGACCAAGAATCTATTTATCCACCAAGTACAACAAGTGCACTAGTGCTTTCCAGGTGCTAAAAGTGGCTAAGAGAATTGCAGACTTCACAGAAAGACTTCTAACAGACTAACATAGCAGTACAGTACATACTGGCACTCTTGGTACAGGACAACAGACCTCTAACAGACTAACATAATAGAACAGTACATACTGACAGGTGCACAAATAGTACAGGACTTACCATACATTGCAAATGGACAGTGCAAGACATACAGTAACAACTGAAAACTAGCTAACTACTAACTACTTAGTTCCATGCTTGTGAATGTCTTGGCAAAAAATGTAGTAAAATAGGCAGTTATACCTAACTAGTACAGCTTAAGAGGAATGTAACTTCTAGCATACATTTAGCAAGGCCTACTACGCCAACATTACATCCTCAATGGATTAAGCCCGCTTACAATGAAGAAGTCCAACAACCAATATGAAAAACCTAAATCAATGAATCGAATGTTGGAAAAGGACACATCTTATGAGAACCAGGGAACATGAAGTGAATCTTCTACTAGCTAGCCAAACGATTCGAGCAGCAATTTGAATTGTTTTGAAATGTGAAATGGACAAATCAATCTTCCAGTGCAAATGCAGTGAAAACTAGCACCAGTAGGAGTACTAACTTATGGGTAATTGGCTGGCCTATAAAGGTTACTGCCACAGGCATTTTAGACATGGTAAATCAACAAGGACCTAATGAAAATACTACAATCTCTTAGACATATCTGCACATGGACATGATGCCCCTTCTGGCAAGTATAAAAAGTAGACTGTGCACAGCTACCTGGGGTGGCAACATAGTGCACATATTCTAACCAGGATAAACTCTTCCTGTCTATGATACTTGCTAACCTCTCTCTCTCTTCTAGTGTGACCACCAGGATCCACTTCATGGTTATCCATAGCAATGCTCTGTCAATAATCAGTGAGGTGATTGGATGGATTTACTTTTTGGCCTGGTCAATCTCCTTCTATCCTCAAGTCTGGGAAAACTGGAGAAGGAAAAGGTAGTTGCTCTGTCTGTCTGCCTACCTGTCTGTATATTGTATATTTTGTGTGTGGATGAAAACAAATATGATTCCTTTTAATAACATTATATTAGTGAAGCTGGTGTATTTTTTGCGTAACCATAAACAGTATGCAAACAAAAGGTTCAAGGTAACAATTTAATATTTTAAATAAAAGTGGACTCAACATTTTACACCTGTAGTGGTGTGAAACTCGTAGTTAAGCACCAATAATGTGATAAGCACCAAATTAGCATACTTTAGCACTAATTGGGTAAATACCAAATTAAATCTGTCCATTGATATTTTTGCTTAAAATTGAAGAGTTTCATTAGTTTTCATTGAGACGCAAGTCGCTCGTAGCACTGTCCTCCAACTAGCACCCGGCCACAGCTCAAGTCAAGTCAAGTAATCGTTGATTCATTGCTATTGATTAACAACCATATCATCCCCCGCAGATATATTTTGATAATTTGTACTGCATCTTTAAGGTTCGTAATGGCTCTAAACTCTCTTATACATGTAGCCCTCTTGAGCATACTAACCAGATGTGTCAGTTCACTCAACCCTAAGCTATGGCAAAGTCACTGCATCTAATATTATTTACCACCAAAACAAACTTATAGCAACAAACTTTCTGGGGACAAAGTGAAATCAATAATTATACTGAGGAGATATTATTATTTATAGTGGACATATTGGACATAATGGAGATTGGTATTGGACATTGGTCACCAAACTATCCAAATGGTGCTGTTCAGCCCTCTGCCTCGCTGCCAGACGAGCTCAACACCTTCTACGCTCGTTTTGAGGATAGCAACACCTTCCCTGCTGTGAGGTTACCTGAAGACCAGGACGGCAGCTCACTAATGCTATCTGTAGCAGAAGTGAGCAGATCCTTCAAGAAGGTCAACCCCCGCAAGGCTCCAGGACCAGATGGCATCCCAGGCCGTGTTCTCCGAGCTTGTGCCGACCAGCTAGCTGAGGTGTTTGCTGACATCTTCAACCTCTCCCTGAACCTGTCTGAGATCCCCACCTGCTTCAAGTCATCCACTATCATACCTGTCCCCAAGAAACCCAAGGTCACCAGCCTGAACGACTACCGCCCCGTCGCACTGACCTCCACAATCATGAAGTGCTTCGAGCGGCTAGTCAAAACCCACATCTGCTC
>CABFOQ010054147.1:0-14171 GCA_900660455.1 Gephyroberyx darwinii
GTGATTGGTTAATTGGTTGATTAATCAGGCGGTGGAGGAGCAGGGCAAGGTGCCGGAGGTGGGCAGGCCTGAGTCTTTTTGTTGTTGCTGTTGTTGTTATTGCCATCATTTACTAACCTTTAAGTCCCTGTGCACTATGCCATTTATGTGGCAATGATTTACACTTTCTAGAATCTGCTGTATGCAGTGACTGTGGAGGAGAAAGAGACCAGGCCAGAAGCAAAAAGGAGGAGAGGAAGAGGGAGAACAGGTAAATGTCAGAAAACAACAAAGAAACAAACAAAAAAAAGTAGACAGATGAAACACAGATGGCAAAATAACTCGGTTGACAAGGAGATTATCAGGTAGGTACTCAAAACAGAGAAGGAAAGGACGCGTGCATTTTCTTTTCATCTAAACAACACTTTCAGGTGGTCAGATTTAAAACTCACTGTTAATAGCTCTTTAAAAAAAGCAGACAGTTCAGTCTAGATTTGTGAAAATTAACAAATCTCTCTGAAGGCTAACATCAATGAGTCAAGATTTATTTATTTCATTGGGAAAGGCAAATCCTGGAGCTGCTCCACTGACTGAGAATGAAGGTGAACACTTGTTTCACTGGTTCGCATCTTCAAGCACGGCACTGACAAAACTCAGTCAGATGTAAAAGTTAAAAAGAACAAACTAAAGATCTAAAACTAAGGCAATGCAAATTGAATTAACTGTTTAACTGATGCCCTGCATCACTTTTTCTAAATAATTTAAAAAAATTATTCTAGGACAGCATAAAAATGATGAATCAACAATTATTAAATAATAATTGTTGGGGGTTTTTTTTTGTTTGTTTTTAGAAAAAGTGACACGGGGCATCCGTTAATTAAATTTGCATGGCCTGAGACTAAATCAGTCTCAACTTCACTGTCACTGTGAAAATGCTTTGGGAGGGAATTGCTTTTGTCTACACAAATCAACTGAAGTATCTGTAGGAATGGCAAACGTGGGTTCTGATTTAAGTGGGTTTTTCATAAATGCGAAATAAAAAAATAAAAAAAAGTAGCCCTGTAATCAGAGGGCGAAGGAAGAACAGAGCAAGAGAGGACTTTAGGCATAAAACATCAAAGGCAGCGTAAACACAAACACACACATATATATATACTGTATATAGAACAGGAGAGGAAACAGTTATGTAATTCACTACTATAGCCACTGTATAATGAGGAGGGGGTTGCAACATTAACGGTCCCTTATACACAGATACATAATGCATGCAGAGATAGTGTGTATGTGTATCAGTGTGTGCATGAGCGCACCTTTAAGTGCCTTTAAGTGAGTGGGTTTCACATCACAATCAAGACAGTAAATTCAGGGATATCAACGACACACAGGACCTGTGCAGCCTATTACACTGACCTGGCATCTGCTTCACTGTAATACTCCCTGGCAACAATGTCCTCAAACAACTCGCCACCGGTAACTCTGAAAGAGAAAGAAACAGAGGGGCAAACGGAGAGGCAAAATTAAACTCCCAAAATACATATGCCGGCAAGGAAAAACAGTAGGAAAGCATGGGAATGTGGCACAATAAATCTCAGACTAATTCAGGCTACATTTAGCTAATTCAGGCTACATATGAGGAAGAGATTCCCCCCCTACACACACACACACACTAATAGGGTCAAAAGAATGAGTTTATGCTTGTGTGCCTTGATGGTGAAATCACTACAATAATATATTTCTCCAGATATGATCATACGGTACATTGACACTGTTGATTCAGAGTTTCCATGTATTTCCATGAGCTTATGCCTCAAGTGTGGGCATTTTTCCAAGGCGCTGAGCAACACACAGAAGACGGGAATACCTCATGTAACCATGCAACATGCTGTTATGTTTGGACCAGCGGCTGAGTGCAGAACATGCCAGCCATTTTGGAGCAATAATGTATATCTGGAGCAGGGTGATTTATTGATGGGGGGTTTAAAAGGAATACACCACATTTTTGGTCGGCGTTAAGCCATTAAGTTATGAGAACACAAACACTAAAATCATCCATTTTTTCCTGGTAGATCATTCTATCCAGTGCTCCATGCTTTGGGATAGTAGGCCAGTAACATTACCTATTGTAAGAAGACTGACATTTTAGCAATAAAAAGTTGTTAGTCTTGTTTTATTATATGTCCTGTAGAGTCATACATCCTAAAAATGAAATATCATTATCTCAATATAACTGATGGAACCAGGTTTATTTTTTGGAACTATTTCAGGTGAGTAACCACGTATTCATTCATCCGCCGCAGAGTGATTTTTAGTTGTACACAGTCTCCCATGGCCCATCGCCTTTACTTTCTATGGAAACAAGGCAAGTAGCCCCCATTATTTTTCAATCATATTTCATTAAAATTGTATGAATCTCCTACAGCTGTTTATAATTCATTTGTATTTTTTTTAATTTATATAATTTAAATTACTTTTGCGATAACACCAGTGGCCTACTATCACTCAACATAGTGTATGCTAAAGAGCACCGGGGCCAGGGGTGATTTTGGTGTCTATGGTCAATGGATAAGTTGACCAATGGACCAATCTCCCAAACACTGTGTATTCCTTTAAGAAGGCAAAGGTTCAGTGCCTTTTCCATCGCCTGTGGAAGAAGTTACCACTTTTCACTTGGGTCTTCGGGAGTTTTCATATTCACAACTTCATTCAAATTGTAATGACTTTGGTGTTGTTACCACTTGGAGGCCTGCAAAGTTCCATTGCTATTGCTGGCTTGCATTCAAAAGCCAAGAAGTGAGTTAGCAGGCTGAGAGAGCACTGTATTATTATTTTCTCCGGACCAAATAGTCCTTCCAAAGACGGCCGTTTCGCCAGAGCCACCTTCCGTCACACTGCTTTTCACTTTGCTCAATATATGAGCACTAAAAAGTCACTGTGCCCCAAATTGAGGGGACACATTAAAATGTCTACCTCTGGAGATGTAATATTTTTACCCCACCACCCCCCCACCCCTGTTCCCAGTCAAGTTGATTTACCCCCTTGCTGGAGACGTAGCTTGTTTTGTCATCCATCCGTGTAGGTTTTCTATTTAGGCAAAAAGAAGTAATGCTTTTTATCCTAATTTGTCTTTCAGCCAACAAGAACCCTCGTCTTTTTTTTATAGCCCTCAGGCAAATTGAATACAGCATTTAAAATAAATTGGAAACGATTTCCCTTCTAGCTGCCAAATTAGACAGCGAGCAATGTCTGCCAATACACAGGAGAGAAGATGAATAAGGTAGATGGAGGAGTTATGGGAAAGGTGTGAGACAGACAGACAGACAGACAGGCAGACAGACAGGGAAGCAGGAAATGGAGAGGGAGAAAGGAAGGGAGGAAGATCGATGGAGTGCTAAAGAGAGATCCCAGTGTATTATTT
This sequence comes from Gephyroberyx darwinii, assembly GCA_900660455.1. NCBI lineage: Eukaryota > Metazoa > Chordata > Actinopteri > Trachichthyiformes > Trachichthyidae > Gephyroberyx > Gephyroberyx darwinii. The sequence goes on from CABFOQ010054147.1 coordinate 3,395, forward strand.
ACCATGAGGCAGGGATATTTATTGCTGCATTAACAAATTAAGAAATATGGGCATGATGGAGGATGATGAGTGACTCCAGCGAGTTTACTGAATTCAGAATATAGATCACGTTTATAGCAAGCATAAAAATGAAAACCGAAGGGGACATTCAGGACTTCAGGGGCCAATTACAGATTTTCTGTGCAAGTTGTATAAAAAGAAAAACTATTATTCTAATATTGAACTGTTATGTGAATAAATCAATATATAAATGCGCTGCCAGAATGAAGAAAATCTGCCATTTTTCACATTTAAGCAACATCCAATACGACACACTGCTTGATATTACCAAAGATTATGCCAATTAAACACATTTTCCACTTCATAAAATTGGACTGGGCTAGGGGAGTACCCCGACCACCAAGCTCATGTTCACCATGAATCACTGGGTTCTGGAGGTAAATCTCCCATTCATTTTTCCCCACAGGGAATTTGATTATTCGCCATAACATTTTAACGGTGCATGGCAGACTCAGCTTGAGCAATCAGATTGTGAAACAACTACACGTTCCTGTAGAAGCCATCTGGAAATCTGCTTTCAACTTTGTGTTTTATTCCTGAGGTCCTTGTGAAATACTACTTTACCCAGAAGCTTTAGCGAGCGTCTACTAATCGGAGAGGTCACCGTTACCGCAGACCCCTTACATGCTCCAAAGTTGTGCGTGGTGGTAGCCAGACCAGAGTGAAACAGTATCGGTGATTGGTGCCACCCCGCCATGTTTTTGCTGTCAGACATGGCGTTATTATTAGGGATGAGGACAAGAAAACCATTACAAATCATTAATCACCATTATATTGTTGTATGGGATGAATACTTCCCTCTTAAAAAACCACATCTACACCGTCTACCCTTGCCTACCTTTTTCTGCATTATTGTTATAAGCCCACAGTTTAACTGGTATCTGGTTGGTTTGAATCAAAAGCATAAAACTCTTTATATCTGGATTTTGTGAAACTTCTTTGGAGGAAATCAATGGGAAATTTACTTCTGGAACCGAGGCCACTGAAAAAAGGAGGGCGGCCACGTTTCAGCTCTATTGGGAACCTAATGTGGTCACGATATTGAAGAGTGTGTCTACTCTAAAAATGCCTCTCATAGTTATTCTTTACCGCATGGGCCTCACTCCAAACGGAATCACAGAAGTGCTGAAGAAAAACCATCACGAAGGACTGGTGATTAAAATCGATAAAACGGATATTGCTAGATCAACCTATGGTCGGTGTTTGATGATGGAGCTGTGGAAGGAGTAACATCTTTAAGGCTAAGGCTTGAACATACTCTTTATGGCTTTATGGATCAAATGGGATCAAAACTATTCCTCTGGTCAATATAAAACACAAAAGGATGTCATTGATTTTTATCAGGGAAAATTAGTCAGTAACAGGAAATCTACCCAGAGAATGGAGAGATGGTTTCCACAGCAAAGAGGAGAAGGCTGAAGGTGAAGCCTTTAGCTGTCCTGTAAATAAGGACATTTCTAGGACTGGCGCAGCAGCTATAGGACCTGCAGGGTGCCCGTGTGTGTGTGAGTGTGTGTGTGTGTGTCATATTTAAATTTAAATTGCCTTTGGGTTGTTCTCTGGAACTACCCACTTTCATTTCCATAAATAGCCACACAATTAATATTTTTAAGGATCGCAATGCAAGGCCAGCTAATATAGGTAGCCTATATAAACCCATTTATACTTTGATTCATGTGTAATTCTAAAAAAAAAAACATAAAAAAATGTACATCACTGATGCCAAGTTGTGAAACGTCTTACCATTTTGAGTCATATCATCAAAGGCTAAAGTGAGGTTTTATGTCAAAATTTTTGCCTGGTTTGTAGTTTCATCTGATTTCATGCCAACTTGCAGCTTGTGAAAGGTGAGTAATAGAATATATATTCTTGCCAAATTTCAGTTTGTGAAAGCACCATACTGTAGCAGAGTACAAATTTAGAAGCTAGTCAGTTTGTCAAACACTGGTTTGTTAGTGAATCAGCTCAGTTTTTAAAGTAAAATTACAAGAGAACTTTGAGGATTTCCTGATGCAAAATAAAAGTCCTGTACTTACAAATCGAAGACCAGATAGTGGAAACCCTCCTCTGATATGCTGTCATGGAGCCTCACTGTGGAGAGGGAGAGAGAGACAGAGAGAAATTACAGTTATTTAATTACAGAAATACAGTTAGATAGATACTTTATTGATCCCTGGGGGAGAAATTCTGGAATTATTCACAGACAAGAAAAACTCTAGGTACAAATGGGAGGAAAACTTAAAGCTGCCCTAGGCAATTCGCAAGTTCTTCAATAACAATAACAAGGACTTCAATAACCACAAATCCTGTGAGGTGATGTCAGATAACTAAATGTCTTCTTTTTAGTGGTGGGGATTGAGATGGTGAAAATCATGAAAACTGAATGATACAGGACCTTTAAAGTCCGACCCCCTGCCACTCGCTAATGTAGAAGCGTGTTTATCTGCTATAAAAAATTGGATGTCACTAAATTATTTACTCTTAAAATGTCAACAAAACAGAGATGTTAGTTGTTGGCCCAAAGACACAGAGTTCTCTCTTCACAGACCCTGAAGTTTGAAGCAGGACGCTGGCTACCTTTCTTTTCCGAGAATTCAGAGGAAATCAGCCAGCAGCAGAACGTTTTCCTATCGAGCTCCCTATCTTTGGAACCAAGTACCTCTTTCAATTAGGGATGCTAATTCCCTGGAAATCTTCAAATGTAAACATAAAACCTAACTATTCTGGTAACCTTATGATAAACCCTAGTTTTGTTCTGGTTCGTCTCCTTACATTAGCTTAGATATAATGTGAGTGTTGAGTGTGGCTGTATGTGTGTTCTGGCTGTGTGTCTTCCCTCCTCCATTCAGGCACCTGCCACAAACGGTGACCTCCCCTGGAGGTGGATCAGGGACGTGGGGGCTGGACCCTGGAGGATATGGAGTGTGGGTGCTGGCCCAGGGTCTTAGTAGGACCCGGGTTCTCAATACCAGAACTACATACACTGATTTATTTGGCCCCTGCCCCTGGCCTACATTATATTTTGCGTCTATTTCACGACCAGACGTCCTGGTGGGAGGAGCCTCTCGAACTGCCCCACCCAAGGTTTCTTCCATTTTTTCAGGGAGTGTTTCCTTGTCTTCATAGAGGCCTCAGGCTGGTGGTGGCGGATAGGTTAGGCTACCTTAAGCAGGTTATGTAAGCTTGCTATGTCCTCTCTGTTAAGTACTTTCACTGCTCTTCAGCCTGTCATTGTTCTGATCGTATCTCCATTGTCCTGATTGACTTAGTTAGGCCTGATAAGTCACCTGAGGTATTCCTGTAAGGCCGCTACAGCTTTCTCTTTCAGCATTATTCATCCTGTTGTCTACATTCTGCATCAGCTGTGTCTCATAATTTGATTGTCTATCAATTGTGACCCAGTTAGGCCTGTATAGTCCTTTGAGGCTTGTTGGAGATAAAGGGCAATATAAAAAAAAAACCATTCCATTTGGGTGTGGTTTTGTGGTTTCATCGGATTTCACTCCAACAAAGTCATACCTTTAACATAATGTATATATCTTCTTGGAAAATTTGGAGGCTTGTGAAAGGAGAATAGCTTAAAGCCTGAAACTGCACATTTCTCTGTGTTTGACTGATGATTTTTACGTGTAAATAAAGTCAGCCATAGGAGAAAAACTCATTACCTTAAATTACACCGGGCTCAGGTCTGACCTTGCAGCAAGAGCAGCGCTAAAACACACCATTCATCTTACTGTCACAAACACATGCGGTCCTTCCAACAGAGCCCGGCGGCGTGACTTCTTATATAGAAAATGTCTAAGTTATAATGTGAATGTTGTTAGAGGGATTAGAGCACGAGTGGATGCATTCAGTATTACATTATTTCAGTCCTGCTGCATCTAGTACATGTCACAGTACAAAAAACACAATTTAATTAATATTTAAGAAAGTAAAATGTCATTGCAGATTTTACATACTGTTTATGTAGCTGTGGTCAGAGAGGAACCTTCATCATATTGGAGGTGGACAACTGATATCCAATATTTAATAATAGGCCAATCAGCCAAGTATATCAACAAACTGCTATATCGGTCATTTTTTTGTAGTATTATTATTATATTTTTTCAAGAAGAGTTTTAGTGCCCCAGTATTGTCTAAACGGTGACAATAATGAATACTTGTATGTTTTTGTTGATTGGCATTAAAATAGTCTATATGTTAATATGTTAGTCATTCGACATCTGATGTTTCTTGATGTGTTTGTAACTTGTTCACCTGTTTTATGCTGCAACAAAATGTATACATTTTTAAATGAATATTGCAATTTGGTCTATAACGCAAAGATGCTAACCTCACCCTAACACTCACACTTTCCTTGAAGTGCATGTTGACGCATTACAAGCCCATTGGAAGCAGAGATGAACTTTTCTTACAATATAAACATCAGAAAATTACATTCAGTACAATGGCACTAACCGTACAGTTGCCCCATAAAGTATTCATGACCCTATATTTTTGGCATTAATGATGCCTTATAATGTCTTATGAGTCCCACTTCAAGTGCTACCGCACTTGCCATAAGAGACGTACAGTGTTGCATGACAACTGCTGGTTTCACACCAGACTAGTTTTACCCTAGCACACACCCCGGCAAGCTTCTGCATTTCAATTTGCCGGATTACACGCAGCGCTCTGCAGATGTCACTCTTGCTGCTCTATTTTTAGTGCTCAGGTCTTTTAAATAAGCATGAACGTCAGAGAGCGAGGTGGTCCGTCTTGATTTGTTGTACAACTGGAAGACGAGGGCAGCGGAGAGGGAAGAACCCGGTCGAGGGTGATCTTTCCACCGAGGCAATTAGCTCCACTGCCTTATGGATGTGGAACGAAACTGTGTGACGCGATGAAGGGAGGCAGACGCCGAGAATGACATGATGCCTCTGACAAGGATGAGAATACCTACCCTCAGCCTGATGGTTGTTAGTTTTATGTTAAAATACACCCGTCTTATCAGCCTAAAACACAAATTGGGACAGAGAAGAGCATCCCGTTCCTCCGAATTGTGACGCCGCCCTCATCTGCCCAAATGAAATTCTGGTGTCGAGTATTGCCACTGGCAGGAAATCAAAATCAAATCGCTGACATTTGGGGGCCACCAGCGTACGATGTTGCCACAGAGCAGCTTTAACAGCCACCATGATAGCCCTGTTTCAATGCATTGTACTCTTCTCTATTTCACCATGATTCCTGTTGCTTGTTATGGGTAATAGAATACGACAGCAAAAGCATTAATGACCAAAATGATGGATTTGTGTTTAGTGTTTTATTTTGTTATCAGGCAATGTAGTATAATCATCTGTCAGGTTCCATACTTTTCCTTAAGAAAGAAAATATCTATATTGAATCCATCTGCAATACATAGAGGATAAAAGTTGCTTTTGACTGAATAAGTAAAAAGAGAGAACAGATAAGAAACTATGTTACAGGAAAAATATACAAGAGAAATCTCACTGGCTGTTTCTCAAATATCAAAGCCAAGTAAGAGTATGGTGCCAATATAGTGTTAGAAGAGGAAGCGACTATGGTTGATGTGCTCTGGATCAAGGCACTTAACCCCCAAGTGCTCAACTGGAGCTGCTGAAAAGGGAGCATAGAGCTCAGTCGACTTTCCCTGGTTAAATAAAGGTTGAAAAAGAGTGAAAGACAGATAGATGGATCGATGAAAGAGAAAAGATGAAACCCCGCTGGGATTCCTTGATGTCTTCATTAGCTCGCATTCCTGACTGACATCTCGGAGATCTAGCACTGTGGCGACCTTAAAGGAACGGGGGTCTTTTCCCGGAGATGGAATGGAATAATAAGGAAACGAGACGCTGCTGCCACCAACCAATCAGTGGCTGAAGTGAGATGGATCAGTCTCCAGCAGAGCGTGAGCATTGGCATCCGTGTGTGTGTGTGCGTGTGTGTGTGTGCGTGTAAATGAGAATCTCCAGCGAAGGATTAGAGATGCTGGAATGGATTGTGTGTTCATTCCAATCAATCAAGGATTTTATCTTCTAAGTATTACAGATGGGATCAACATAGATATTATCATATGGAAACTGACTGGGGAGTATGATACATTGCCTGATAACATAATAACGTCATCAAAGTGAGCATTGATGCTTTTGCAGTATTTTTCTATTACCTATTTCAACTGGAACCATGGTGAAAGCTTTCCTTTTGCTGTTAACAAACCATCAATCAAAGCTGCCTATGTCAAAAATCTAATTATGATGATGCACTGCTGTGGGACAAATAAGAGACACGGCCAACCCAAACCTCTGCAAAATAACCCTCTCTTAACTAACCCTTCCTTTGTGTTAGGCCCGTTAGCTAACAGGTTGACAATAGACCAGCAAAGCAAATAACCCCCTATCATCCCTTTGTTTCCCTCTTCCTCCCCCTCAGCCTTCGTCTTCGCCAAGAGAAAAGAAAAGCGATCGAACACCAAATAAATGCCTGTTTTCAGCATATGGCTGCATCGTTATTGAGGTGGTAATTACAGTGGCTTGGCCTCGGTGGGTCCCTTGGCAGGAGAGGAAGGCTTTAAGGAGCATGGGGAAGAGAGAGGGAAAAGTTTGTGTGTTTGTGTGTGTGTGTGTTGCAGATGTGCTCCATTTGTAGACATGCCCAGGGAGCGGGGCTGAGTTATTCGACGACAACCCACAACAAATGGCTTTAGGCAGAACTTATTTGTTTGGCTTCAAACTCAGAATAAGAATGCTTTCTACTAAAGTGTGTGTGTGTGTGTGTCCTTGTAAGAACCAGTTTGGGGTTTTAGACCTTGGGAGTGAAGACATGTTAGTGAAATGAGGTCATTTTGGCTGGTTGTCACTTCCTCAAGGGGCTACGTTAGGGTTTAGACCTGAATTAAGATTAGCTATAGGTTGGGGTACGAGTTAAAACTGGGTATCGACAACCAGGACCAATTTAGTCCCAGTTCCAAAGTGCCCAATTCCTCAGAATCAATAAGCTCCCGTACTATTGATTCCTCTTATGGATGCCAAGAGGCTGTTGCTCAGCTGGATGGTGTTGTTCTGACAGCTGCACAACAGATTTTTGGGCTTTTTTATGTTCTATTCATTGCAAAAAATGATGTTTTTCAATGTTTTTCCATTACTGCTGTACCCCCTAACAATTCATCAAATGGGAATCGATTAAAAAAAAAAAATCAATAAGGAAAATTAAAAACATCAGAATAGATAACATGCCCAGTCCTGGCTGTAGATTCACCTTATTTGCCCAAATTAAATTCTGGTGTTGAGTTTGAACACTAGTGGGAAATCTCCTCGGTGCACAGGAGATGACAAATTCAAACCTAAGCGCAAAACACAAAACTGTCTCCTAAACAGCAGCTAGCGAGTGCTCCGTCCAGAGAAAACTGGACCCACCAACGGCAGATCTTTTGGTATCCTTTGGTGTAAAGTGTAACAGACTGGCCCGGGCAGTAAACATGAGCGTGTGCAGTTTACTGGCATGACATTACATGAATTTTGGGTAACGACGTCCTAAAAATTTAAACAGTTACCTCTAGCTGCTGTGGGTCCACCGACACGCGAAATTGGCTAGTGCAGCTTCAAGGTAAAGGTTAGTTTAGGGAGGTCCTCACAAGTATAGTAAGACAAACGTGTGTGTGTGTGTGTTCCCATGAGTGCATGTGTGAAAGGTGACTTTGCTAAGACATGTTTTGGATGAACATCTGTCACAGAGAGCAGTGACCCACACACCAAATAAAATACATTTCACATCTACTTTGAATTACATCTCTCTCTCTCACATTAAAATAACATTAAATTGATCAGAAATATAGACATTGTTAATGTGGTAAATGACTATTTTAGCTGGAAACGGATGATTTCTAATGGCATATCTACATCGGCGTACAGAGGCGCATTTTCAGCAACCATCACTCCTGTGTTCCAATGGCACATTGTGTTAGCTAATCCAAGTTTATCATGGTGGAGGCTAATTGATCGTTAGAAAACTGTTTGCTGATTAAAGAAGCAATAAAATTGGCCTTCCTTAGGCTAGTTGAGTATCTGGAGCATCAGCATTTGTGGGTTTGGTTATAGTCTCAAAATGGCCAGAAAAGAAGAACTTTCTTTTGAAACTCGTCAGTCTATCCTTGTTCTGAGAAATGAAGGTTATTCCATGCAAGAAATTGCTAAGAAACTGGAGATCTCATACAATGGTGTGTACTATTCCCTTCACAGAACAGCGCAAACTGGCTCTAACCAGAATAAAAAGAGAAGGGAGGCCCCGGTGCACAACTGAGCAAGAGGACAAGTACATCAGAGTCTCTAGTTTGAGAAACAAACCCCTCACAGGTCCTCAACTGGCAGCATCATTAAATGGTACCCGCAAAACACCAGTCCCAACGTCAACAGTGAAGAGGCGACTCCACGAGGCTGGCCTTCTAGGCAGAGTAGCAAAGAAAAAGCCATGTCTGTGATTGGCCAATAAAAAGGAAAACATTAAGATGGGCAAATAATTATTTAGGGAAGAAGCAGTCAGCTGGTATTCTGTCTATAATGGAGTGGCCAGCACAGTCACCAGATCTCAACTCTATTGAGCTGTTGTGGGAGCAGCTTGACCTTTTGGTATGTAAGAAGTCCAACTTCCAACAGAAGTCCAACAACATAGAAAGATTAATCCAACATTCATGGCACTCCTGAAACAACCTAACACTGTTTGGATAAAGCGAACTTAACGTTAACATTACCTGTAACGTTACCTTTAGTGGCAGGATGAGTTTGGTCGCCTGTGGAATCCGACATCAAAACATGTTTATGTGTGTAGTCGGCACTTCATTACAGGTTATGTTAATGTTAAATTAGGAGTGCCATGAATGTTGGATTAATCGTTCTAAGTTAAGTGAACTTCCTACCATGTTTAGCCTAAACTTTGCAAACGGAGTAGCTTTCCTCACAACATGTTTTACAACAGCTAACATCATAACAATGGTAGCTTCCTAGCTCCCTCCAGCTCCGACCAGCCTGTTCCCGGAGGATGCAGCCGGGAGCAGAACTGGAAGAGCTGTCCAGTCGAGGTTGGAGCTTGTATTAGGGTTGAGCCAAATACTCGGATAAAACGAGTATCCGGTATGGATAATGCACTTTTCACAAGCACGGGTATCATCCGAGTAAAATTTGTCAGTATCCGTACCGCCACTTTTAAATTGGAAGAAACCTCGGGAGGTGCTACTCAGAGAGAGATCCCCCTACCAGGACAGTTGGGCGTGCAATAGATGCCGAGTTTGGGCAAGCAGCGTATACACAATCCATAGAAGTTTATTTGGGTGGGACATCCAGATCTGATGTGGGGCATCAAACAGCAGCACAGTCAGTGTCATCATAGGACTAGAGGACCACACAGACGCCGACTCTGCTGAGCTGCAGCTTGGAACAGATAGGAGACACATCCACACACACCCATACACACACTCTCACTCACACAGACAAACATGACCAGTGTCAGTGGACAGGAGCAGCTAGACCAGGAGAATAGGACATGTAGGCAGGATGCCAGTACCCATCGGCAGGACCCTGAGCTATGAGCTAACTGGTCTATCCTTACTCTAAGAAGAGACTGAGCCACTCCCTCAAGGCTGGTCAAATGATAGAGAGAATAAATGTTTTTTTAGCCTTGACTTTAAGAGTTTGATAGAGCCTGCCTCTCTGATTGAGGCAGGCAGACTGTTCCAGAGATAGGGAGACCGGTAAGAAAAGGCTCTGTTACCTATAGTTTTCTTTTTGACTGCTGGGATAGCCAGGTAGCCAGCGTCCTGTGATCTGAGGGCACTTGGGCGGTTTATATGGTTTCATCAGATCTGATAAGTAGGACGGTGCCATCCTATGTAATGGTTTATATGCAAGTAGAAGCACCTTGAAGTCACATCTGGCCTGAATTGGTAGCCAGTGTAGTGAGGATAAGATGGGTGTTATATGGTCGAATTTCCTAGTTCTGGTCAGGATTCTGGCAGCAGCATTCTGAACCAGTTGTAGTTTTTTAGTGCGCCCAGTAGGTAAGCCTGAAAAAAGGACATTGCAATAATTGTTTCTCGATGATACAAAGGCATGTATGTATGTATGTCCATATTGCAACACTCTGAGGTTATATTGTTGTAAAAGACGCGGTAAGATCTATCGAGTAGATAGGATCTAAACCAAGAAAGTGCTGATCCCCGAATACCAATATAATTTTCAAGACGGTTCAAGAGTATCATATGATCAATTGTGTCGAAGGCTGCACTCATCTCAAGCAGCAGTAATGCTGAGGTTGAGTTGGAGTCAATAGCTAACAGGAGATCATTGTTCAAGTTCAAGTCATTTATTGTCAAATGTGCAGCATCACTTACAGTCATACTGTACAATGAAATGTTTTGGACGAGGCACGTTCCAACATGGTAGGTACACATGAATCACACATCTAGTATATAAAATAGAATAAAATAGAATAAAATTAAAGTAGCAATTAAACAGATTAAGGGCTAAACTAGAATAGAAAGAGAATGTATGGATATGAAAAGCAGCAGGTTTGGCAAACACAAATGATCTAGGGATACAGATAGAGATGTGCAGGTATAAAGTGCATGTGTATTGCATATAAGTATTGTTCATAAAGTGACGTGGGTATGAGGTATAGTTCAGCAGTTCAGTAGCCTGATGGCCTGTAAGTAGAAACTGTCCTTCAGTCG
>CABFOQ010054151.1:0-14002 GCA_900660455.1 Gephyroberyx darwinii
ACAATGAGGATGAGTACAGGAGTCTGGTGGAGAGGTTCATCGGCTGGTGCGATAACAACCACCTACAGCTCAATGTCAGCAAGACAAGAGAGCTTGTGGTGGACTTCCGGCGGAACAGGAGGCAACCACCATCACCTGTTATCTTCCAGGGTAAGGAAGTGGAGGTGTTGGAATCTTACAAGTTCCTAGGGGTGCACCTCAACAATAAACTGGACTATTTGAAATACTGCCCAAATTTGGCCTTGGAGAAAATATCATTAAATGGATAAAACTGCTATACAGCAACCCTAGTGCAGAAGTTCTGACTAACAGCATTATATCAAAACCTTTTAGCTTGTTCAGGGGAACGCGTCAGGGGTGGCCGCTGTCACCCCTTTTATTTGTACTATCAATTGAATCCCTAGCAATGACAATCAGATCCCACCCCTTAATTACAGGAGTAACAATCGGAAACTATGAACACCATATTGGCCTTTATGCAAATGATATTGTACTTTTCTTAAAACATCTGGCACAGTCCCTACCAACACTTACAAATCTATTGGAGTCTTTCGGGAGTCTCTCTGGCTACAGGGTGAATAACACAAAATCTAATATTCTGTATCTTAGAAAGACCAAAAGAGATAGTCCACCAGTAGGGAATAGATTTCATAATTCACCTTGTGGCTTTACTTATCTGGGAGTAAACGTCACTCCAGACATAGATGACCTAGTTCCAGAGAACTATAATCCAATTTTAACATCTATATCAGAATCTCTTAAGAAGATCTTCCCATTTCTTTAATTGGCCGTGTGAATATTGTTAAGATGAATGTGTTACCAAAATTTCTATATCTATTCCAATCCATTCCCTTACACCCCCCATCTAATATATTCCCTAAATTGAAAGAAGTAATAACTAACTTAATTTGGAATAATAAACACCCAAGACTCAGACTTACCTTACTTTACTTACCATATGATATGGGAAGACTTCAAGTTCCAAACTTTCTCTGGTATTATTGGGCAGCCCAGATTAGAGCAGATATGCATTGGTTCTCAGACAATTCTACAATACCCTAGGTCACAATAGAAAATGTCACTACATCTCAATTACCTCTAAAGCTCTATTCTGATACATTGAAAAACCTGCTAAAAAAACCCCACCCATAACCAATTTGTCAGGAATACTATAAGAGTCTGGTACAAAGTACAAGCACACATAGACACAGTGTCAGATATATCATGCTTTACACCAATATGGGGAAACCGTAGATTTTCCCCAGACAGAGGTGACCCTGGCTTTAAACTCTGGGCAGAGAGAGGGATTAGAAAAGTTATGGATATGTATAATGACAATGATCTACTTTATAGTTTTGAAGATTTGCAAAGAATTTACAATATCCCTTCCCATCACTTCTTCAAATACCTACAAATTAGGAGTTACATTTTAACAGCACTTAAACAGTCCTCTTGTAGACCCCCTTGTAGATTTATTGTAGATAAATCTAAAGAATCCTCCAACAACAAGAGATTGGCTTGGTCTATTGACTTAGATGTAGAAATCTCTGAAGATGACTGAAAGAGTTTGCCAAGATGCACAAAGCCAGACTATCAACACCAGATTTAAACTGATACAATTTAAATGGATCATGCGTACATACATAACTCCCTCCTTGTTACATCGCTTTGATAATAATAAACACTGTATTGCAACTCCCTGGAAAAATACTGAGACACCAACAATTGGACATTGGTTTTATTGGTTTAAGTCTTTCCAATTGTTTAGCCATGGAAAAACTGACTTATGCCACCAAGGGGGGCAATTGGGGGACAATTTATTAAATATCTTGAAAGTCAGCTACCAAGATGTTTGCTGAGTACTTGATATGTCGTAATGTATAAAGATAATGTAATATTATTTAGCATGACCGCTACATAAGAATTGCATTGTTTTTTTGTTGTTTTTTTGGAGTTTTACTTTTCTTCTTAGTCTCTTGTCCTGTTTATAACCTATATCTGTAGACCTCTTTATGTATATTTGTTGTGTTAATTCTGAAAAACAAATATAATTTTCAGAAAAATAAACTGCCCCCTCCAACCAAATGCTGCTAAGGTACTAAACAGTTATTGATGGTCAACCCTATCAAATGCTTTCTCTTGGTCAAGGGCTAGGAGTCCAAAATTTCCATCAGAGAGTTCAGCCAAGTCCATGTCACAGAATAAGAACCAATGTCCATCATTGAGCGAAGAATAGAGAAAATGAAATTATTTTTGTTTTAGAGTATTTGACAAATGTTAGTATAAAGTATACATGAGTACATCTTAAAATAATAAGGGAAATTATATTAAAGTCATAAACATATTGTGGGCAACAGCAGACTAAATAAAACGAGAGGAGAAGAAGAAGAGCTGTAAATCCCATATGGAGATCTATGCCTGGTACATACAGACTGAAAGGCTTTTCTATTTTAATCAGACATTTGTCTGGCTATCCACTAATCTCTCTCTCTCCTTTTCTCCATCCTCTGTAGCTCATGCCACCCATCCTTTCCCCTCTCTCTCTCATTTTCTCCACCCTCCCTCTGTAGCTTACTCCACCCATCCTTTCCTCCTTTCTCTTTTTCGCTTTCTGTCCTCAATCTCCCTCTGCTCTCTCTTGCTCTAACTTCCCACTTTCCTCTGGTGTCTGTCTTTCCCCTCCATTGTCCACATCTCTCTCATCATCCTCGCCCTATTTTCATCGTAGAAACACCTCCCACACACACACATACACACACACACACGCCTTACCCCTTTCTGTATTGTCATGCGAGCGGTCATGCTTGGATTATCCGGAAGACACAGCTCATCCTATGTATCATTACGTATGCATCATCTCCACTGTATGGCTGATCATTTGGCTGTTGAAACAAATATAACTATTCTGGGAAGCATTACAGTATATCATAACTTCCACCATACTGTAAGACCAGTGTGTGTGTGTGTGTGTGTGTGTGTGTGTGTGTGTGTGTGTTTGTTTGTTTGTGTATGTGTGTGTAGAGGAAACAGTTGTTAATATATCAACATTATTAAATAGTAGGACATTCTGATGATCAGTAACTATTTTTCCTATGCTAAATTAATGTAAAAATTGCATCATTATACTCACTGCTAATAAAACAATTATGGATACACAAATATGATTTCTCATAGAATGCAATGCCATGCTGGGTCTTCTATGGTATGAGCAATAGAATCATTCTGAGAATTGTGGAAGCTGATTTGCATAGCTTCCACCTACCTTCAGAAAGAACACTGTCAGGATCCAGACGGGCCACAAGTCAAGCAAGAGGTTAACAGCATCTCTGTGGAAGCAAATAAGGATCATTCATATTTTGAGCTTGTAATAAAGTTTTGCAGCTGTAGAAATCTGTGTGCACAAAACTTTTTCACACATGCTATTTTGTGCATGTGTGAAAACGTTTTGTGCACACAGATATAATTTGCACATGTAAAAAAGTTTTGCAGCTGTAGAAATATTTTGTGTATGTGTAATTAAAATTTGTGCAGGAATATTTTCAACAGTGAGGTTTCACAAAGTCTGGGAGACAGACACACAAATTTCCTATCTGTGAATGCGACACTGAAGTTACAAGTTACAAGCTACGAGTTACAAGCACAAATTCTGACCCTGTTTTTATGCCTGAGCTGACTAGTCAATCAGCACGTTGCCCACTGACTAGCCAACCAGCACGTTGCCCGCTGACCATCCAATCAGAGGAAGTCAAACTCAGACTCAGACTTTGAGCATCTGCATGCTGGAGTCAACATGGATGCATACAACCGGATGTTACATAGCTCCCTCACACAAGGAGAAAACATGGGCGATCTGGACAACGAGAAGCTAATAATTTTGTTGTCATCTCTTTCGTCTCTCTTCTTTCAGACAAGATACAGATACAGACACAGATAAACAGCACATTACTCCCAGCTCAAAATCCCAGTGGTTCCCCCAGTACTCAGCTGTACAGAGGGCAAACAGCAGTGGCACAAACCAAGAACTTTGGCAAGTCTGAGAATAATGTAATTGTAATTCAAATACTACAACTACACACACATCATGTTATATACACTCATCATCTCATCATTTCTATATCTTGCTTAAATTCACAGGGTGTAAAACCTGGCCGGTAGAGAAAATGGCTGTGATGTCCGCAAATCCAAAGCAGAGAATAATGGCAGAGGGAGTAACGTGAGAGATTAGTAATTATGTGAAAGTAAGCTATGTACACAAAATAGTTTATGTGTTGATGTCTATGAATTTGCTTCAAATAGGAGCACACTATACAAACGCATCAGTGGAGAGTTGCTGGATCTGTCCACAAAGTGCCAGAGATCTACAAGGACTTCACCCCTGTTCCTGCACCAACGATCTGCATCATGGGTATTACCTGCGAGGTGCCACTAGTGGACTCTGCTCTAAGTAAAGTTCAAGCTGGCAGTCCCTTGTCATATCAACAACCCATGAAGGCTAGAAGTCACACTGCTGCCCACCATGATGCTCCACCATGCCCAGATCTACCACTGGCTGGCTACAGACTACAGCCATCTGCATGCATGTTTGTTTATAGTGAACATCAACAGCTGCACTTAGTCTCTTGAGGTCACGTGGGACATGGCTCACAAAATAGAGGGTGCAACTAGGGGGCAAAGTTCTTCTGCAGATTGGCATCAACTAAGGAGACTTACCTCCTCACACTTTGGGGAAATATGCCATCCTAAACTGAGCTCTGTAGAACGGCTGGCTGACAGGATTTTCCGAGGGATCAATCAGACAGCAGCAATGAAAAGGGACCTTGAAATGGAAGCAGATGCCACTCAACTGCCAGATCAAGAGGGTTATCTACTTTCTCTGCAGATTTGTAATCCACCCTGATGCTCCATGGCTTGGCTCATCAACTGGAGTTAAAGCAACAGCATGCGGGTGCAGGGTCAGCTACTCATTAGAGAGTCAGATTTTACCATTTGTAACAGGATGCCACCATACATCTCAGATCCTTATAATACAGGTAGGAATAGGTAGAATAAGTAGAAACAGGTTAGATAAGCATCCCAGTTATTTCATAGGAATACCATTACATCTTTGAATAAAATGCTAATTGATGGCATCCAAATTTGCCATGTTCACTGGGTAGGATTCAGATAAGAATTCTGTCAATATTGTTTCCAACATCCGATGTGTACCAAACTTTTCTCAGGTACAGATTCAAACATGGGGAATCCAAATGAATGCTTGAAATCTATCCAGGGACAACCTAATCCCTACTGCAGCCCCACCTCCATAACCGCTATGTAGTACAAGTTCTCTATGTTCCAGAGGTTTTAGGAAGCTACATTTTGGAGCATAGCTTCTTCAACCTTTCTAATACATTCCTTGAAAATGTAGGGATGATTATTTTCCCGTCCTGAGTAATGAGGCATTAAATTATTTCAAGTTTCATTATATAGTAGGATAGTACCTGTTTCTGACCACTAGATGTCGCTGGTTCTGCTAGCCGGTGAAAAGTTAACAGTATTTGCTGCTGCTTCAAATAATGATTAATCACACATGGTAAGGGGTTTACAACATTTATTCCTCAACCCTTAATTCAGTAATTAAAGCCACAATATTTGCATTTTGAAAATTGGGTCAGAAATTGGTCAGAAACAGAAGTTACTGTGATGCTTAACCCGTTTCTACCTATTCCTACCTGTATTATAAGGATCTGAAACGTATGGTGTCATCCTGTTACAAATAGTAAAATCTGACTCTACAGGGATGCAGTGGTGTGACTTTGTGGTGTGTGCAGAGGAAGATATGCTGATTCAATGCATATACAGAGACAGTGATGTGATCCAAGTGATGAGAACAGACCTCTTTTTTTCTCTACCTACATGCATAGGTGCCTGTAATGTCTGTTGACATATTACAATTAATGTCAATAAACAGTGGATGTTGAGAAGTATGTCTGGTGTTTCTTAAATCACTGTAGTAGAGTAATGAGATACAGATTAATAAAGCAATGTTCATATTTGTAACAGACTAAAACCCTGATCAAGACAAATATGTTTTTCATGTTCAGTAACCTTTAACAAAATTCATTACAATTAAATTTACCAAAGCTGACACTTGCAGGTTATGTTAAAATGGCTTTATTTTACCTTGTCAAAACAAGTAAGTAATTCATAACAGACTGCCCAATATTTAACACAAAAACATGAATAGCATATAATTCATACTCCTGTGAAGCAGTACACTTTGCCTGTAGGATTTCGCAGGAACATTCATATTGGCAAACAGATGACCCAGGTACAGGTGAGTTGGTGAACAGGGTTATGATATGAACTAATACAAAGGATGGAGAACAACATTTTAAGATGTGTGGTTAAGGCTGCCAGTATAGATTATTTTCAATATAAATTATCAGATTATTTTTTTTTAGAATTAGAAGAATTTGATTATTTTTGGCCTATTAAAAAATAAAGGACGGAAGTGAAAATGTCCATCACAAGTTGCTAAATGCCAAAGGGATATCTTTTATATGTATTGTTTTGTCTGACCAACTAACCAACATAACTTGATATGTACAACGTGAAACCTTTCTCCCGTTTGCTGCTGGTGGGTGCGTCGACAATTCTGTGCACGTCCTTGACATTTATCCGTGGTAAATCTTGCAGGCATCACAAATAATGTCGATAGCTGGTTTGACCGCAGTGGTAGAAACCAGAAGTCAGCGGACTACATTTATGCACAGAGCCTATTATTTAAGACTAATTCTGTCACCTTGGTGTATCCCTTGTTTATGTTTATCATTTTGTTGTTTGTTGTGAGCTATGTAACATCCGGTTGTAAATTCCATCGGAGAACGGCAAAAAGTTATAATATTTTGGACAGCAATGCCCTCTACCGTTACAGTTTCCGCTATTCTCTGCCGGCCTCACCTAATTTTACCATCAATTTTAACGTTAACGTTACTTGTTCAAATGGACACAACAACAAAGGTTAGCCAACAGACTGTAGCTGCTAAGACATTAGCAATGACCACATAAACTAAATATGCACATTAAGTAACTCCGGGATGCACGCACAGCTGTCTTGATATATCTAGTTAATTACGATGTAAAACTTGACTGGCATGTTCCGTGCTAACACGTGTAATTAACCCACCTGTGTCCCAGAGGAGTTGGCCTCTGGCTCCTCCATGTTGACTCCAGCATGCAGATGATCCAGTTTGACTTCCTCTGATTGGATGGTCAGCGGGCAACGTGCTGGTTGGCTAGTCAGTGGGCAATGTGCTGATTGGCTAGTCAGCTCAGGCGTAAAAACAGGGTCAAAATTTGTGTTTGTAACTCATAGCTTGTACTTGTAACCTCAGAGTCGCATTCACAGATGGGAAATTTGTGTGTCCATCTCCCAGACTTTGTGAAACCTCACTGTTGAAAATATTCCTGTACAAATTTGAATTACACATGCACAAAATATTTCTACAGCTGCAAAACATTTTACACATGTGCAAATTATATCTGTGTGCACAAAACATTTTCACACATGCACAAAATATTATACTAGGCTCCATGCGAACGCTTTAGCATACACTACGAGTGATATCAGGCAACTAGCACTATCTCAAAATTACCTACACTATGTTGATAGTAAGCCTGCATTATCTAAAGAAGACCGACCTTTTAGTAATAAAAGTTCGTGTTTTTTTAAATTTTATGACATGTAGAGTCATATATTTTAAAAATAAAAATCTCAATAAGTCAATATATCTGATGTATCCAGGTTTATTTTTGGAACTATTTCAGATGAGCAACCATGTGTTCATCCGCTGTGCAGTTAGTGTTAGCTGTACAGTCTCCCATTGTCCACCACCTTCACTTCCTATGGAAACAAAACAAGTCACGCTGCATGAAAGTCCCCTGCTAGTTCAAAATACGACCTTATTTTCCATGTTTTGTGTAAATTCTACCTAGATTTATCTTTAGAGCTGCTACAAGTTCTCATTTTCTTACATTTGAGATTTTGCTCATAGTATATGCTAAAGTATTAGCATGGAGCCTACTATCACATAACATAGGGTATACTAAAGCATGGAGCACCAGAGCTAACAATCTACCAGGAATACATGCAAGATTTTGGTGTCAAACAACTTGACCACGGTGTTCCTTTAGCTTAAAGGAATACTCCGCATAGTCTAGATATAATGGCTCATCATGTCTAGACTATGCAGAAGTTTTATCAACAATAATAATAATGATAATAATAATAATAATAATTTATATACTGGCATAATCAGATTAAATTAAAATCTGTCATGTTAAAATGTATTATTAGCAAGTGAAAACTAGCTTGACATTTGTCTTAGCAAATGATGGAATAAATCAAATCAGCAATAATAGTTCACGACTACAACTTAACAACTAATGTTACTGCTAACAAAACAACACATTTTAGCAAGTTCAGCAAGGACCTAATGAAAATCAGTTTCACATCCAAATGTCAAGTGTAACTGTGGCTGTGGATGAATCCGAATCCATATCCACCCCCATATGAACATCGATAATAACAGCAGTGTGTTCTCTCTCTGCACAGCATGGACCCGGACAGGAGGGGTGAGGCCAGACACACAGTCAGTGTGTGTGATGAACCGGGGAGTTCCTACCACTCTGTGTACGGGCCACAACCTCCCCTCCCCTCCTAAACCTCCATGTTAACCAGTCGCCTCTCTGTTACTGTACCCCACCACTGTATGTAACTATGCTGCAGCACTGTACTGTAAGCTGTGTGTGCGTGTGTGTGTGCACCAGTATCATTTCACCTTCATTACAAAGCTGTTTACTGATGAGTTCAATTTGCCAAGTGTTTCTGTTGCTGCTACAGTGCACTGTTAATTTACTACCACTTCTAACATGCCTTATTGATGTATTTCCACCTTTAATATTCCCTTTAGTGATGTTGCTGCCCATGCTTTGTGAACAAGTAATGCAAACACATATAGTAGACACTTGGCTAACATGGTATTAAGGCATATAGGCAATAGTTGAAGAAGTTCTAGTAATAGTCACTGTAGCTATAATTTAGCCTGGTTCTGGGCATGATCGAGGGCATTATGAACTATTACAGAATGTTCTGAAAACCTCTTTTCTACTACATTTTAAGAAATTATATTAAAAAAAAAAACACAGCCATTTATCTGTCATAGGGCATTTTCTACTGCATATATTTCAACCTCATAATTAATTGCTGTTGTTTTTTTTGCATATTACATATGTCACTCTTCCACTAGGGGGCACTGGGGATGAGATTGTGCTTGTGTGGACAGTCATCCAACCAGCTGAGTTCCTCATCACCATTAAAGCCAATCTAATGTA
The DNA here is from genome assembly GCA_900660455.1 of Gephyroberyx darwinii. NCBI lineage: Eukaryota > Metazoa > Chordata > Actinopteri > Trachichthyiformes > Trachichthyidae > Gephyroberyx > Gephyroberyx darwinii. The sequence goes on from CABFOQ010054151.1 coordinate 9,376, forward strand.
CAGTATGCATGGACGCTTATACATGTACATAGCTGGGTGTGTATTTGCTATTAAGTATCTACATACATAGAAGAAACGGCTGGTTTGCAGGCACATGAAGGCTATGAAAAAATGAAGGTAAAAATACAAGGTACTGAAAATAATTTGAGCACATATGTAAGTACTTGACCATAGAACTGTAATGAATATTTGATCATGAACATTACCTCTACGTCTTGCCAGGAGCTGTCCACAGTAGCCTATATTATGCATATGCTGCTTGGCTTTTACCTACCCCCCCCATCTCTTCCACTTGTTTGTTTTCTATTTTTACAATAATGTTTTGACCAGCATTGGCTTTAGCTTTTGTATTATTCCAACAGTGTTAATTATATATATGTCTGAAATGTTGTATTGGAGTTGTTGGTTGTTAAAATGTTGATTTGCATGAAGAGGCAGTGGTGTGGCAGCTGTAAAAAGGTCAGCAACATGACAGTGTTTTCACTATTTGCAACATTTTCACATTTCTCACATATCTGTTTTACACGATCCACACAGTATCTCCCAATACATGGTCTGGGTCTGATCTTTGTTTGACATACAATATCCATATCCTTTTTGATGGAGAATACAATAAATATTCAAAATATTCTATAGTATATAGAATATTTCTATAGTATATTTCATATTTCATCATTTTCTATGGAGACTACAATAAATATATTAAAGAATATTTTCAATTACATATCTTCCAGGCTCGGTTGGCCTGAAATGATCATCAGCACTGGTATTTTCCTGTAATTAACACAATGTACCGTAAACGCTGCCTGTCTCTACTACTGTACTATATATCTATCTGTATTAATCATAATTTAAATAGAATTTTTGAATGTATTGAATTGTTGCTGATCTTAATCTTAATCTGGTCTGAGTTTACAGAGTAATGCATGGTCAAAGTATCCTTGCATTTCACCCCACAGTGGAAGTAACCACAGATATCTAATAAACAGTTCAGTATAAGCCAAACCCAAACTTTTAAAGGGGAGGTCATATCAAAGATACTCAGTATGTTTCCCTTTGTCAAATCATATTAAAGTGTAATTTGCCAGCCACTTTCTCTGGAACAATGTAAACCAATATGGAGAAGTTGTATTGTATCTCCTATCAACCACGTCTGGCTGGAGGTTTATTTTAGCAATGCAAAGCATAGCCATTTTCAACATGGATCCTATTTTCCCATCTTTTTCCATTATAGTGATTGATCAAAATCTTGTCACTATAGATCTACTTACGTCTTGCTTGCCTGAGTGTGCGGCTCTCCAATACAGTTTTAATGAGCAAAAGGACACTCCCAAAGTCAACCATAACAGCACCCAAAGCATGTCTTTTTCTACACCTCGATTGGTCATGGATAAACTGAAAATTAAATATATATGTCTTATTACAGAGTGAGCGTCATTATTTTGTGTTGGGGTTGATGTATGTAGTGTCTATTGGCCAGTTAAGACTATTAAATCATAATTGATTTGTATGATCAAAAATAATGGGAAATTAGGGTCCATGTTGAGTTATGCAGTAACATGCAACTACTAGCTAACACTAACACTAGCTATTAGCCACATAACATTAGCTAGTATGCAAATCAGATGTGTTTACATCAAGACAGTGATAGTTGACCAGTTTCTATGGTTAACTAGCTAACAAGCTAACATTATCTAAACACAAAATCAATCAGCTATATCAGTGATGAAACGATCAGTTCTCAGTCAAAAACAGCACAGAAATGAACCATGCCTATTACATATTGTTGAGATGGACGAGTCGTAACCGTCTGTTATCAGGTGTTGTTGCCAAGAGCTGAGGATTTCCAATATGGCTGAGAGGTTACCTGAGAGCCTTCTATAGGAACCAAATATCACCTCGGTTTTTTCTGTGGTTGCATACGCTTGTTTTTATCAACAGTAATTCTCAGTGATGCAGCCTGTCAAACACTTAATGTTTTACATGACTTATGATGATTAAACACACAAATACCTGTTTGTTTTTCTCTGGTTTGTTTGAGTATATCTTTCTTGTTCACATGCTAACTGGCTGTCCCGGACCATAAAGCATTAATCCTCCTTACAGAGAAGCCCTGTGTGATTTATGTTCTGAAAACTGATGGCTGGGGTTGAGAAGCACAAGACATGATATCCACATACTGTATATGTTAACAGAAAAAAGATTTAACAAAAGAAAGAAAGAACAGGTAAATCTCCATCAATATGAGAACCAGGATCCTAGTTATCTAACAGAGTATGTTGCCTTGGCAACAGTTTTACTTCAATATTACTGTAAAGCTGCTGCTTTTACTGTACAGTCAGAGTGTATTACATTCATCTGCTGAACACAAATGAAAATATCACAGTATAACAGCAAACTATTTTTACAAAAATGTCACAGTACTTCCGCTACTAGGGTTCCACTGATAAGAGTTTCTTAAGGCTGATACGAATATAAATTTTAATTTGACCATTTTCGTGCAAATCAATTCCAAAAATTGTGTTTCCACTGAAGTGCCACTCATAGGTCACCATGCCTCTCATAGGCTAAGCTTAACCATAGGCGATTCTAAGCTTTGCCCATGTGTGAGGTTAAGAGAGTCGTAACTACATGACATCACACATCAAGACATCATACAGCGAGGCTGTATATAGAGTTTTGGAAATGTTATGGCAGGATATAATAAAACGCATTCTCACAACAACTGCATCAGCAAACAAAACATGTAGTCATGTAGGCCTTAGCATAGGCACCGTAATATCCCTCCGCTAACGGGCCAAGCCACTATCAACCCTGCTGCTGCATATTTCTGGATGAATCTGTCAAAGTTGATTTCCTGGGCCTATTCTACTTATAGTACTCCCAAATTGGAGACTCTTGTGTCAGTCATTGTGTAGAAGCTCCGTTCAGCTGATGCAGATGTGACTGCTATGTTAAGATATAGTCTGTATTTTGGATTCACAAATGCATTTTCTTCCAAAGAGTGCCAGACTGTCGTCTTTGGGCTCCTCATCTTTGAACATTGCATTGAAAAGTCGGATCTCATTGTCAAGGGCCTGACAAATGTTTGACGTGCAAAAGCTTGTCCTCTCATCTCTTGTGTAGTCGACACTGTGGCTTTGACCACGTGCTGCGCTGTGTCAAAGTTTTTCCTTTGTAGTGTATCTGTAACCACCAACACTCATGAAAGCTAGACAATAAATTATGCTTGCTATTTTTGAGAGCACAGCTATGATCTCCTCAAAGTTTTGAAGCACAGCCTTGATAGCTTCCATCCAACAAGGCCAACACGCGTCACTGAGCGACTTGAGGGTTCTCACTCCACAAACTCTTTGGCATTGCCCTCAATGAAATTTGTAATGTAATATTCCAAAAACCTTACGGACCACAGCCGCACTGGATGCCATAGCAGCAATGCACAAATTCAGTATATCTGCATGGCAGTGTACGTAGTAGGCAAATGGGTTCTCGTTTAGTATCTGTGAAGTAACCCCTTGTATGGACCTCTCATGCTTGCCACCCTGTCATAGCAATGGCCTCTGAGAGATGCCAGATCCAGGCCCAAAGTCTCAAAGGTATCCTTAATCAAGGCCGACAGTGATATGCCATCTATGCCATCTATGAATCACTATTGACTGAGAAGGCATGAGATACATAACAAACCAGGACAGATCCATGGTTTTGTCTGCAATAATTAAAAAGATAAATTAATCCTTCACTTCTTGCAGTATTGCCTCCAAAACCTGACAAGAAATTATATCAGAATCTCATTTTGCGATTTGTTATTCACGTACGTGTAGATTTTCTCTCTTTTGGAAAAGAAACGTCTGATTTGCTTGTTATCTTGAGCACAAAGTTTCATGAGTTCTCTCAGATATCACCGGAGTCCTCAATCTCATCATGTCCATGAAAAGGATCCCCTGACGAGCACATTACAAAATACTCTCAATAATAGCTGCAAGATATTCTTGATTATCTTTCACACACTGCTGCACTCCAGTCTGTCCAAGTCTGCAAGTTACTGTCTGCATCTTCTTCCACCTGCGATGAGAGTATGAGCCTTCCTTTTGAAAGGTTCCTGGTGGACTGGTGGAACCAAAGCCTGCTTTTTCATTAAGAGCAAGTGATTGGGTGTCAAAGCTTCCAGGTAATTTGGGTCATTACTTTGTGATTGAGCTATTGCCTCCATTTCACAAAATAGTCTTTCCCAAGTCTTGAGAAAAATCCATTTTATTCATTTCTGCAGGAGTGTCTTGTATTTTTACTTTCCCACAAGATTGGTGCAATTGTCAGAGCAGATAATGGATATCTGGACCTTTCAACACACACAAGGGTAGATTGTATTCAGGTACGAGTCATGGGGGTGGGGCCACAGGGGGTACTAAAAAATCTTGCCACCCCACCTACCATCACACTCTAATCATACCCAAAACCAGCAGTGAACCAGTAGTGAATGAATACATTAATACATTATTGATGTAGAAAAGTTCTTGAGTCTGAGGTTCGTCTTAGTTGAATATATATTTATTACAAAAAGGGATCTCATGAGAGGAAGAGGTGTACACCGCACATAGGCAACATACATTTCTTCAAAGAATCGAGGGTT